>JAODUO010000494.1:185000-187500 GCA_025642075.2 Ridgeia piscesae
CGCCATTTAGGAACCACTATATCAAGTTACGCAATTTTACAGAATTGTATGCATGTGTATATGCGCGTGGGCACATGTTTGCGTGTATGTTATTGCCAATAACAGTTGGAAGAATTATATTTCCTTCAAATTAATCTAACATATAAATTGAACACGTTTTGCGGTGTGGCAAAATGTCTTAAATTCGGGTGCTTTTCGCAAAGAATAAGACGATTGGATTTTCTATTTGTTACATTTATCCATCGACGTAATACTGACACATTGCTGCATCCAATGGCCATGTCAAGAGCATTCTCTCCGTGGCGATCTCGCCTAGTGACGTCAGCGCCTCGTTCTAGCAGAAGCTTCACAACTGACACGTGACCATTTTTCGACGCCAGATGAAGTCCAGTCAGCTGAAATATTCGAAACGTATTACAGAGGAGGACTTATTGAACCGATAAATACACGTTGAATTAGAGCAGCGATCCCAATGTGTTTCTTTCTGCGTACCCCCAAGACATAAGACGATCGTGGGGTACCCCAATCGTCTTGATTATATAAAATATATAGACTATAAATAAATCTACACTCTTAATTAAATAATTAAATAAACGTAATTGTACGACTCAATTATAACAAGAAATTATAGGATGAACTAGGATAATCGAAATCGTGCACTAAATGTGGGAAACAGATTTGGACAGGCATAGTCGGAGATCATCCCTGCCACACAGACGGGCTCAAAGTTTAGTATTCATGCCAAAAAACGGCGATAATCCGCAATTTCACATACATAAGTGGACGGGAGCTCAACATTGCCATCAACCCCTCATGAATACATCGATTTGATTCGGATACGGCACGTCCATTTTAGACATGAACGCGTCTACATACAGCACGTGAATAGGAAGCGTAATATAACATATTTATTTAACGTGAAGCACGGCCGCCATATTTCTTTCCTTACTGCTACATACAATGACTGTGACACCATATATTATATTATTTAAATAACGTTATGCGTAACAACTGCTTGCAACTGTGTATCATAATTTCATCACTTATCATTATCATAACAAAACGTGCTCACGCAAATCATCCTCTGATCTCTATTATCGACGGTTTGGGATAAGCAAAATGGCGGACAATGGCTTCCCGTAAACACATGCACTGTCTATCCGTGTTTACTGGTCAGTGGGTAATCTTGCTTACCCGACTCTCATTTATTTGGTGACTTAGCCGGCTTTCGAATGTTATCCGTGAGGGGCTAAAAACGTATCACCTTGAGGCTAATCCTGCCATAATTCCTTCTTCATAAATAACTGCAATTTTTTATATTAATTTTGGTAATGTTTTGTTGTTGTTAATATAAGTTTAATATTGAATACTTTTCATTTTATAAAAGTATATCCTTATCTTAGTTTTATTTCCTTGGCAGAGGATTAATCTCTCAGGCTGATGTGAGGCGCTAAAACGTGCTGCGACCTCACGGAGTCTGGGTTACCAAGGTAGTCTGTGGGGTACTTGATTCACCTTTTCCCTGTCGTGGGTGTCGACGGGCACTTTTTGGTTGAGCAGATGTTCGACCGTCTCAACATCCCCTACGGACACGGCCACGTCCAGCGGTGTCCAAGATATACAGTTCCTGAAACAAACGTCACACTGGTCAGTCAATCTAGGCAGTGCAGCTATAAGTATGTAGTGCTGACTCAGACTCATGTATTTTGACCAATTCAATGTATAACATCACACACACACACACACACACACACACACACACACACACATATATATATATATATATATATATATATATATATATATATATATATATATATATATATAATAAAAAGTAAAAGGAGACTCCCACTAAGACACTGAATATGACGCTAATATGGGGCCACCTGTCAAATACGTGAAACTAATATGTTTATAATTAATAATACCAATAATAGCAATAAAATCGTTATGTTTACATTGTTGTACTCAAGCTTATACACATATAGGCCTGCGCATTACATAGACATAGGCACATCTATATGTACATAAGTGCTGAATTAGTTATCCAACAACACACGTGTAATAAGTCTATCTCCAAGCAAAGAAACAGATTCATACTTACAACTTTCATGGTATATCTATTCACAACACATAATTGAAAATAAAAATATATATTTACAACACAGAAGTGAAAATAAATCGACTGATCCAGGGAGACCTGCACTAAGACCTTGACGGTCGCTGGCGAACAGGCCTCCCTGACAATTTATATAGACCCTTATAATTAAGTAAGACTGGTGTTTATAAACCAAAGTATGTTCTACATTAAACCTAATTGTAAATATGAATAATAAAGCGATTACCATCTAACATTTAACAGCAAACATGCATTGGTAAAAAAATTCACACTACTGTCTCTATGCAGGCAGGGTTGTGCCGACGTACTTCGAAATGTATAAGTATTTTAATTCACAAAATACTTAACTATAGGTACATGATGGTTTTACTAAAATGCCCA
>JAODUO010000494.1:192500-195000 GCA_025642075.2 Ridgeia piscesae
GAGAGAGAGAGAGAGAGAGAGAGAGAGAGAGAGAGAGAGAGAGAGAGAGAGAGAGAGAGAGAGAGAGAGAGAGAGAGAGAGAGAGAGAGAGAGAGAGAGAGAGAGAGAGAGAGAGAGAGAGAGAGAGAGAGAGAGAGAGAGAGAGAGAGAGAGAGAGAGAGAGAGAGAGAGAGAGAGAGAGAGAGAGAGAGAGAGAGAGAGAGAGAGAGCATAACCACACACACACACACATGCTCACCAGTGTGACTTGATCCTGTTGAACCTCGGCCAGAAGAAGGGTCAAAAGCAGTGTGTTTCCCTCGAGGCACGCCAGGTGAAACGGCAGCCTTCCCTCGTCGTCTGCCACCATGACGTCACATCCGTTCTCTATCAGCACCCGCGCCACTGTTATGCGATTACTTTTGGCAGCTTCGTGCAATGGCGTCATTCCAAGGTGGTCCTTCGCCTGCAGTGATTATGTATAGTGCATTGTTATGCTACTGCAAACACAAGTGTTGGGAATGCTGTGCGTGTAACGCTAACTCCAATAGAGTATACAAAGGTGAGATTCAGCTGAAACAGCGTTGGCCTGCTACGGACACGTGTCCACTATTGCAGACGTGTTACAATTACGCTAACCTGTACATTGGAATTGTATATTTCTATTTGTCAACTTACGTTCTTCTCGATGTCGTCACACTGCAGCAAGGCGAGCGTGACCACCTCATTGCCTCGCATCGCTGCGAAATGCAGCGGCGTGGAACGAAATTTGTCAGCTGCATTGACGTCAGCGCCGAACTTGACTAGGTAGTGGATGATGCTGACAGTCGACTAGGAAATAGACATTTCACTATATTTCGCGTAATGCAAAGGTTTGTTGAGATATATAAATAAAAACAGAAAATTGTACAAATATTAATAATCCATCATCATGCAGTAACGACTTCTGTAACGTCTATAGTTTTGCAAAAACGTATTTTTCTTTTTGGAAATTAACCACATGCGTGTGTGTGGTATGTACACTCACACACGTATGCACGCACATATGCACACACGCACGCACGCACCCACAAATTAACACATAATACATTCATCGGCAGTTCCTTATAGTTTTTTTTATTTGTTACGTCGCTGTTACATTTTACAATAGAAACCATTCTATTAAAAACGCCACAAAGAGGTGACTGCACGTGACTCACATCAGAATGCGTCGACTGTTTCTTACGAGCGGCATAATGCAATGGGGTGGCGCCACTCTGATCACGAATGGAAACATCTGCAAGATATAAAATAAGTGCGATGTAACGTAAAACCAATTTACAATGAGTTTGCACATCAACTGTTCATATGTAATGGGTGAAGGTAAGTTTTCATATAGCGCAGTATCCAATCCTCAGGATTGCTTAAAGCGCTTCACACTTTACTTCCCTGACAGACCTGTTCAATCAGACACCATCTCAACTTCTCTGGGAAGCATCCAGCCATATGCTACAATTAATGTGTATCCATATTCACCATTGTCTATAGCCAGATACTCATTTATACAGCTGAGTGAACTGGAGCAATATAGAGTGAACAAACTTGCCCAAGGTGTAACACCGCAGCACAGGATTTGAACCCGGGTCTTAGTCGAGAGTCCGAAGTTCTACCCCTGAGCCACTGCGCTCTACGTAAAGTGATCTGTTTTACGATGAGTTACTCTACGACATGCTGTGTTAACAATGTGTTACTGTACAAGACATACTGTGCAGTAAGTAATAGTCGCATAAGTAATTGTCACACATACAAACAACACACACACACACACACACACACAACACACACACACACACACACACACACACACACACACACACACACACACACAACACACACACACACACACACACACACACACACACACACACACCACACACACACACACACACACACACACACACAAACAAACACACACAAACACACACACACACACACAATATATATATATATATATATATATATATATATATATATATATATATATATATATACGCCTATATTTCGCCCATTTATTACTGATAGAACACCTGTGCAACGATATCAAGCAATCTTGGAATATTCTTATCTGATATGGAGAAAAAATGTCACGTCACTGATATACTCGGCACGATTACAGACGTTTCTCAGATTAATACTGACGAAGCACAGTTTTATGATATACGAGGTGATACTGTATTAGCTGGGAAGAACCGTATGCAAATGACGTGTTCTAACTAAATGAGTCGTATGACAGCGAACCTGATTTCGAGAAAACGCCGCATTGCACGGTGAATTTTGACTTATTGTCACCAAAATGTATTTTAATGTCGCTTTCATCATCTGGCAATGCATATTTCTCATTTATATTACTACTCGGTACCAATATATAACGGCTGGCTGTTTTATTCATCCAACTTTATTTGAACCTTTCCGATGACATCCCCTCAGCTTGGTCTCTAAGCTAGGAACAATGAAATGACCCTGTGATGGGCATTTAAACCTG
>JAODUO010000494.1:200000-207500 GCA_025642075.2 Ridgeia piscesae
GTGCGTGCGTGTATGTATGTGTGTGTGCGTGTGCGTGCGTGCGTGCGTGTGTATGTGTATGTGTATGTGTATGTGTATGTGTATGTGTATGTGTATGTGTATGTGTATGTGTATGTGTATGTGTATGTGTATGTGTATGTGTATGTGTATGTGTATGTGTGTGTGTGTGTGTGTGTGTGTGTGTGTGTGTGTGTGTGTGTGTGTGTATGTGTGTGTGTGTGTGTGTGTGTGTGTGTGTGTGTGTACGTGTACGTGTACGTGTACGTGTACGTGTACGTGTACGTGTACGTGTACGTGTACGTGTACGTGTACGTGTACGTGTACGTGTACGTGTACGTGTACGTGTACCTGTACGTGTACGTGTACGTGTACGTGTACGTGTACGTGTACCTGTACGTGTACCTGTACGTGTACCTGTACGTGTACCTGTACGTGTACGTGTACGTGTACGTGTACGTGTACTTTACGTGTACGTGTACGTGTACGTGTACTTTACGTGTACGTGTACGTGTACGTGTACGTGTACGTGTACGTGTACGTGTACGTGTACGTGTACGTGTACGTGTACGTGTACGTGTACGTGTACGTGTACGTGTACGTGTACGTGTACGAACCTACTTGAAAGCCTGTTAGGGTTTATGACAGGCAGGGGTACCACAGACGCGCCTTTCCTCCTAAAAAAAAAATGCAGTCACATAGGGAGGGACAGAAGGACATCAGAATGGTATTTATAGACGTGGGGAAAGCATATGATCGAGTACCAAGGGAGGAGATATGGAGATGCGCGAGAGAAAGGAATGTACCGTAAAGGTAAGTCACACTAATACGACGTGCGGCTGGTTAAAGTAGCAACTTTGGCGTGAAGGTTGGGTTACACCAAGGATCTGCGTTGAACCCATACCCTGTTCCATACGTTGCTAGACGTCTTTGCACAGACGGCGAAAAAAGATGCACCAGCATCAATGATGTTCGCAGATGACATTGTGTCGTTTGCAGGAAAAGAGGTTCACATGACAGAGTACCTGGAGACGTGGAGAAAGGCATTGGAAGAAAGACGAATGAAGGCTAGTCGACGAAAAACCCAGTTCAAGGACCATAAGTTCGAGCGGAATTAAGAGAAAGACAGACCTACTGTTACACAATTCTAGAAGACGAGCTGGAAAAAGTGGCACGCTTCAAATGTCAAGTGTCAGTCGTGAGAAGAAGAAGAGAAATGAGTCATGGACACATAGATCACGCTGAGAGTGAATGCAGCGTGGAGAAATGAGGCATGGACACTTAGATCACGCTGAGAGTGAATGCAGCGAGGAGAAATGAGGCATGAACACGTAGATCACACTGAGAGTGAATGCAGCGGGGAGAAATGAGGCATAGACACGTAGATTACGCTGAGAGTGAATGCAGCGTGGAGAAATGAGGCATGGACACGTAGATCACGCTGAGAGTGAATGCAGCGTGGAGAAATGAGGCATGGACACTTAGGTTACGCTGAGAATGAATGCAGCGTGGAGAAATGAGGCACGGACACATAGGTCACGCTGAGAGTGAATGCAGCGTGGAGAAATGAGGTAGGGACACGTAGATTACGCTGAGAGTGAATGCAGCGTGGAGAAATGAGGCATGGACACGTAGATCACGCTGAGAGTGAATGCAGCGTGGAGAAATGAGGCATGGACACGTAGATCACGCTGAGAGTGAATGCAGCGTGGGGAAATGAGGCACGGACACGTAGATTACGCTGAGAGTGAATGCAGCGTGGGGAAATGAGGCACGGACACGTAGATTACGCTGAGAGTGAATGCAGCGTGGAGAAATGAGGCATGGACACGTAGAATACGCTGAGAGTGAATGCAGCGTGGGGATATGAGGCATGGACACGTAGATCACGCTGAGAGTGAATGCAGCGTGGAGAAATGAGGCACGGACACGTAGATTACGCTGAGAGTGAATGCAGCGTGGAGAAATGAGGCACGGACACGTAAATTACGCTGAGAGTGAATGCAGCGTGGAGAAATGAGGCACGGACACGTAGATTACGCTGAGAGTGAATGCAGCGTGGAGAAATGAGGCACGGACACGTAGATTACGCTGAGAGTGAATGCAGCGTGGAGAAATGAGGCACGGACACGTAAATTACGCTGAGAGTGAATGCAGCGTGGAGAAATGAGGCACGGACACGTAGATTACGCTGAGAGTGAATGCAGCGTGGAGAAATGAGGCACGGACACGTAGATTACGCTGAGAGTGAATGCAGCGTGGAAAATGAGGCATGGACACGTAGATTACGCTGAGAGTGAATGCAGCGTGGAAAATGAGGCATGGACACGTAGACCAAGCTGAGAGTGAATGCAGCGTGGAAAATGAGGCATGGACACGTAGACCAAGCTGAGAGTGAATGCAGCGTGGGGAAATGAGGCATGGACACGTAGACCAAGCTGAGAGTGAATGCAGCGTGGGGAAATGAGGCATGGTCACGGAGACCAAGCTGAGAGTGAATGCAGCGTGGAAAATGAGGCATGGACACGTAGACCAAGCTGAGAGTGAATGCAGCGTGGAAAATGAGGCATGGACACGTAGACCAAGATGAGAGTGAATGCAGCGTGGGGAAATGAGGCATGGACACGTAGACCAAGCTGAGAGTGAATGCAGCGTGGGGAAATGAGGCATGGACACGTAGACCAAGCTGAGAGTGAATGCAGCGTGCGGAAATGAGGCATGGTCACGGAGACCAAGCTGAGAGTGAATGCAGCGTGGAAAATGAGGCATGGACACGTAGACCAAGATGAGAGTGAATGCAGCGTGGAAAATGAGGCATGGACACGTAGACCAAGCTGAGAGTGAATGCAGCGTGGGGAAATGAGGCATGGACACGTAGACCAAGCTGAGAGTGAATGCAGCGTGGGGAAATGAGGCATGGTCACGTAGACCAAGCTGAGAGTGAATGCAGCGTGGAAAATGAGGCATGGACACGTAGACCAAGCTGAGAGTGAATGCAGCGTGGAAAATGAGGCATGGACACGTAGACCAAGATGAGAGTGAATGCAGCGTGGGGAAATGAGGCATGGACACGTAGACCAAGCTGAGAGTGAATGCAGCATGGGGAAATGAGGCATGGACACGTAGATTACGCTGAGAGTGAATGCAGCGTGGAGAAATGAGGCATGGACACATAGATTACGCTGAGAGTGAATGCAGCGTGGAGAAATGAGGCATGGACACGTAGATCACGCTGAGAGTGAATGCAGCGTGGAGAAATGAGGCATGGACACGTAGATCACGCTGAGAGTGAATGCAGCGTGGAGAAATGAGGCATGGACACGTAGATCACGCTGAGAGTGAATGCAGCGTGGTAATTTAAATGAGGCATGAGCTTTGGAGAAATTGGAACAAATGTACTGGTGTGTTGGGCGATAGGAAAATGCCAGTGAAGTTGAATGGGAAGGTCGACGAAACAGTAGTGAGACCAGCAATGTTGTGTGGAGCAGAGACCTGGACAACAACAAAAGACAGGAAGCAAGGACAGAGACGAATGGGATGTGGTGTTGAGATGGGTGTGTGGAGTAATAAAAAATATAAGATCAGAAACGAATATATTAGCTGAACAACCAGAGGAACACAGGCGTCCAAAAAGATCTCCCCAACCACTTAATGCGGTTAATGAATTTAGATTACTTAATTTAATTAGCGAGATAAATATTTGTAACAGAGTTTTTTAATTTAGATTTGAAAAGTGCGCGTATTAACACGTCTAGTTAAGTATAGAAAACTGTTAGAATAATCCACCCTAAGTATTGATGTAATTTCCGTACCGTTGTTGAATCGTAATTGTATGATAACAAGTCTACGTGATTTTAACACAAGTCGGTAGCCCATGTGCACTTATGGAACAGTGCTGTCGTTTTCACGATAAGACAAGAGTGCGGAATCATCGAAATGCCACAAATGGTCTTATTTTAGAATGAGCAAGTCACGTCTCTGACATTACGCAGTCATATGACAGTAACTTTGACACCATTGTCTCTCGGTGCTAGCTAAAACCTTAGAATCAGGAGACGTGTGGGATGACCATAAATGACCCCTGTCGGACGAAACATACCGCCGCAACACATCAGATCAACTCGGCTGAATGTCAAACGTGGAACGCTTGCGTTTTGGAAATGACTAACTCTCAATTAAATTTTGGAAATGCGTCACGTAAGTCGACAGTGCCTGGCCTCCATGTGAGATATCGTATTTCGGAATGTTCCTGTTATATTTTGTTTTCCAGTTTTAGGGATTATCCATAAGCGGCAAAGTAGGGGAAACTATGGTTGTTTATCTTCTCTGGATGTGGGATTGCTATAGCCGCGAATAAAATCATGATGTGTTAGTATTTATTATAATTATTATTATTACTACATTATTTTATCATAAAAACAGTACAGGTGTATCATGCGATAATGTTATAAAATTAAACTACAACGTCCTAAAAATAATCCACATTTTGACTTCTTAATGGAAGCACATCATGTTTTAAATTCAAAGTAAAATTCATATTTGTGCTTAAATCAGACCTTGACTGAAATATGACTGATTTATGTATTAAAATAAAAATATATATTGATAGACGATAACGGTGTTTTGATCATAATGTCAACATACTTTAGAATGTTCAGAATATAGGTTCTAGAACCAAGTAGTATTTAGCATGGCTTGACATTATGGATAGCCATGGATACACTATAGATGAGGAAAAAAAAGTGGAATAGTTATTATAAAAAGAAACAGAGGACATAAAAAGTATGATGACCATCCCATACCTATTTTTTTGTGTACAGGGGTGGGTCGGCTCCGAGTTAGCGGGGTGATCGATGGTGATGGAGGGGAATGGGGATGGAGGGAGATCGTGGTAGGGTGGGAATGGTGATGGAGGGAGATGGTGGTAGGGTGGGAATGGTGATGGAGGGAGATGGTGGTGGTGGAGGGGGAATGGTGATGGAGGGAGATGGTGGTAGGGTGGGAATGGTGATGGAGGGAGATGGTGGTGGTGGAGGGGGAATGGTGACGGAGGGAGACTGGTGATGGAGGGGGGAATGGTGATGGAGGGAGACTGGTGATGGAGGGAGATGGTGGTGGTGGAGGGGGAATGGTGATGGAGGGAGAATTTGGGGGGGAGGGGGGAAAGGTGATGGAGGGAGATGGTGGTGGTGGAGGGGGAATGGTGATGGAGGGAGACTGGTGATGGGGGGAGATGGTGGTGGTGGAGGGGGTTGATGGAGGGGGACTGGTGATGGAGGGGAATGGTGATGAAGGGGGAAAGGTGGTGGAGGGGAATGGTGATGGAGGGAGGGTTTGGGGATGGAGGGAGAGTGGTAGGGGGGGAATGGTGATGGAGGGAGATGGTGGTAGGGTGGGAATGGTGATGGAGGGAGATGGTGGTGGTGGAGGGGGAATGGTGATGGAGGGAGATGGTGGGGGGGAAGGGGGAAAGGAGGGGAAGGGTGGTGAGGGGGGGAGACTGGTGATGGAGGGTGAATGGGGGATGGAGGGGAATGGGGATGGAGGGAGATGGTGATGGAGGGGGAATGGTGATGGAGGGGGAATGGTGATGGAGGGAGACTGGTGATGGAGGGGAATGGTGATGGAGGGGGAAAGGGATGGAGGGAGGAATGGTGATGGAGGGAGACTGGTGATGGAGGGGGAATGGTGATGGAGGGAGATGGTGGTGGAGGGGGAATGGTGATGGAGGGGGAATGGTGATGGAGGGGGAATGGTGATGGAGGGAGACTGGTGATGGAAGGAGATGGTGGTGGAGGGGGAATGGTGATGGAGGGAGACTGGTGATGGAGGTAGACTGGTGATGGAGGGGGAATGGTGATGGAGGGGGGATGGTGATGAAGGGAGATGGTGGTGGAGGGGGAATGGTGATGGAGGGGGAATGGTGATGGAGGGAGACTGGTGATGGAGGTAGACTGGTGATGGAGGGGAATGGTGATGGAGGGAGATGGTGATGGAGGGAGAATTGTGATGGAGGGGATTTATGGAGGGAGACTGGTGATGGAGGGGGGGAAAGGTGATGGAGGGAGATGGTGGTGGAGGGGGAAAAGGTGATGGAGGAAGACTGGTGATGGAGGGGGAATGGTTTATGGAGGGGGGAAAGGGAAGGAGGGGGGAAAGGTGATGGAGGGAGATGGTGATGGAGGGGGAATGGGTGATGGAGGGGGATGGTGGTGGGGGGGGGAATGGTGATGGAGGGAGACGGTGATGGAGGGGGAAAAATGGTGATGGAGGGGAATGGTGATGGAGGGAGGGGGAATGGTGTGGGGGAGAATGGTGATGGAGGGGGAATGGTGAAGGAGGGGGTGGTGATGGAGGGAGAGGGGATGGAGGGGGAATGGTGATGGAGGGGGAAAGGTGGTGGAGGGGGAATTGGATGGAGGGAGACTGGTGATGGAGGGGAAAAGGTGATGGAGGGGGAATGGTGATGGAGGGGGAATGGGGAAGGAGGTGGGATGGTGATGGAGGGAGGAAAGGTGATGGAGGGAGACTGGTGATGGAGGGGGAAAGGGAGGGGGGAATGGTGAAGGAGGGGGAATGGTGGGAAAGGGGGGGGAATGGTGATGGAGGGGAATGGGGGATGGAGGGAGATGGTGGTGGGGGGGGGAAAGGTGATGGAGGGGGAATGGTGATGGAGGGAGAGGTGGAGGGAGACTGGTGATGGAGGGGGGAAAGGTGATGGAGGGAGATGGTGATGGAGGAGGAATGGTGATGGAGGGAGATGGTGGTGGAGGGGAAATGGTGATGGAAGGGGGAATTTTGGGGGATGGGGGGGATGGGATGGGGGAGACTGGTGATGGAGGGGGAATGGTGATGGAGGGGAAAGGTGGGGAGGGGGGAATGGTGATGGAGGGAGGGGGAAAGGTGATGGAGGGGGGAAAGGTGATGGAGGGGAATGGTGATGGAGGGGGAATGGTGATGGAGGGAGAAAAGGTGATGGAGGGGGGAAAGGTGATGGAGGGAGATGGTGATGGAGGGGGAATGGTGATGGAGGGAGACTGGTGATGGAGGGGGAAGGTGATGGAGGGAGATGGTGATGGAGGGGGAATGGTGATGGAGGGAGATGGTGATGGAGGGGGAATGGTGATGGAGGGAGACTGGTGATGGAGGGAGACTGGTGATGGAGGGAGATGATGATGGAGGGGGAATGGTGATGGAGGGAGATGGTGATGGAGGGGGAATGGTGATGGAGGGAGACTGGTGATGGAGGGAGACTGGTGATGGAAGGAGATGGTGGTGGAGGGGGAATGGTGATGGAGGGAGACTGGTGATGGAGGTAGACTGGTGATGGAGGGGAATGGTGATGGAGGGAGATGGTGATGGAGGGAGAATTGTGATGGAGGGAGATGTGATGGAGGGAGACTGGTGATGGAGGGGGAATGGTGATGGAGGGAGATGTGGTGGGGGGGGGAATGGTGATGGAGGGAGATGGTGATGGAGGGGGAATTGGGGGATGGGGGGGAA
>JAODUO010000494.1:215000-355000 GCA_025642075.2 Ridgeia piscesae
TATATACATTGCCGTGCCAGTCTCAAACTCGAAGAAAAACAGATTATAATAACAAACTTAAATGGATTACAAAATGATATACACAGTTCATGCACAAACTTGTTTACGCAGTGTTTGTGTATCTAACGTGACAGTCGCAATCCATTTTAAATCTGGACGCGAGGGATACCAGCCTCTACCCTTCGAAATACGAAGAAAATAATAACAATTGTATATTTTATTGTGATAAACATTGCTAACTGGGTTTTAGTTGCTAGATCGTTCCATAAGGATACTTGAACACGACCTTTTAAAGAGTAGTTCTTTGTTTTATAAAACATAGTCCTAGTCTTGTCCGAAGTCTGGGTATATTTGAGCGATAAAAAACCATATATGACCATGGTTATCAAGGTTATAAATTATTCATATAGCTGTTGCCTATATCAGAGATAGTTTGTTTCTGATTTGGATTGATATGTATTTCCCTACATTTCACAGCAATATGACATATATATATATATATATGTATATATATATATATATATATATATATATATATATATATGGTTCAAAAGTGACTGATATAAAGTTAGTAACGCATGTAGAGAACATGCAGTCTTATATAAAATTGCGATTTGTTTATATTTATATTCAACCTTTTTTATTTGTTCTCTCCATGTTAAGTTTTCGCCAATGATAACTCCGATGAATTTTTTGTGTGACACTTGCTCAATGTTTGTTCCATTCAAAACTATATTCACATGTCCTCCAGTTTGTCTTTCATTTGTACACATCGTGGAATTTGTTTTGTTCACATGTAGTGATAATTTATTTACTCTTAACCATAGGTCTAGTTTTCCTAGTTCGTTGTTGACTACATGTGTAACATCATCAATGATGATGTTACACATGTAGTCAACATGTAGTCAGCTGAGTAAAATATGCTAATATAATCTGCAAATAAAATGATATGAATAAATGTTGACACTTCACACATGTATGTTCAAAATGGTCCATGTATTTCTCCTTGTGGGACTCCACACTTGATTTCCGTTAGTTCTGAATTGCTGTTGTTACAGCATACATACTGTCTACTATTGGTTATAAAGAGTTTTTATCCAGTCCAAAGCCAAACCCCTTATTCCATAGCATTGCAATTTACGCTTTACGGAAACGCTTTCTTTAGATCCGTAAACACCTCAATCGTGCTGTGGCATTTAGCCATTGCGGAATAGTATAAGTTTACAAATGTAAGATACGTATTCATGAAGTTGGATGTTGTTGACACCGTGTGTGTGTGTGTGTGTGTGTGTGTGTGTGTGTGTGTTGTGTGTGTGTGTGTGGTGTTTGTGTGTGTGTGTGTGTGTGTGTGTGTGTGTGTGTGTGTGTGTGTGTGTGTGTGTGTGTGTGTGTGTGTGTGTGTGTGTGTGTGTGTGTGTGTGTGTGTGTGTGTGTGTGTGTGTGTGTGTGTGTGTGTGTGTGTGTGTGTGTGTGTGTGTGTGTGTGTGTGTGTGTGTGTGTGTGTGTGTGTGTGTGTGTGTGTGTGTGTGTGTGTGTGTGTGTGTGTGTGTGTGTGTGTGTGTGTGTGTGTGTGTGTGTGTGTGTGTGTGTGTGTGTGTGTGTGTGTGTGTGTGTGTGTGTGTGTGAAGGTTATGTATAATGTCTAACGTTTGAATAAAATGTGGAATGGTTTATCCGAAGATTTAAGAAACTGCAAACATATTTATATGTCTAAAAATTACAAATCATCTATGATTGAGAACTGTGCAGTAATATTATGTGTGATTCTATGTGGATTAATAAAGAATCATAAGAACATGAGAAATGTGTTTACTCAATTTCTCCAACATTTATTAACAAAAGGAATAATATAATATGTTGTTCGATTTTGGTGAAAACACATTTTCCTCACAACGTTTTAGCAAATGATGCGTTACGACTATCGCTAGAAGCTTTCTCACATAACTGAACAGTGATATTTAAGCTTGTTTCTTCTTTTGTTAGACAAAAACATAAGAACGCCGTTAAGACGATCACTATCAGACAGTTTTCCCGGTACACAGGAAAGAGTCGACAGCAACTAAATAATACGTCGGCGGACAAAACGACCTGGGAAGCATTGAAATAGACTAATTGTGTCTGCGATGAAATAAACAGGTCACACGGATGCAGACCACGATCCGAATAATACACGAGAACTTGGCAGAAGTGAGCTCAACTTAGAGGGAAACGTAAATCCCACAATTCCACCTGTAGAACGTTACCGATGGATGCTAAAACGTAGATCAAATTGAATAGTTGCGAATATAAGAAAGTGATATTCCCCAGGTTCTGTGTTTGTTCCAAGTGTTATAATTATACCGAGTCCATTTTCAGCTTCTCTATGTTGTCCTGCATAAGTTCGTCTCAAAGCCCAAAATACAACAAATATTATATTAGGCCGTCATATGTTTTCTATGAGATGGAAGTTCAACGCCACAAAATTTGACGGTCAACTCATTCTATTCGCTTTCGAATTGTGTTATGTATATATATATATATATATATATATATATATATATATATATATATATATATTATTATTTAGTAAGCAGTGTTTCTGAGTCTACGCAAATATTTTGGTATGGGTGTTTGCCAATTGGTTACAGCTGATATTGACATTCAGTTGGCATAGGACTGTATGTGGATCTCTGCGTCTTCTGAATCCAGTAGATCATATGACTGTACTAAAAGTCCATTAAAGCCCTCAAAATCACTGCTCGGTAACCTGTATAGAGAAGCAGGAGTTTGTTACTATCGCGCCGACATATTCTTTCATCAACACGCTTACGATTGAGTTTTTACTATTTCGGAAATTGTCACTCGCCGTGAACACACAACCAGACAATTTGCGTATTTTATGTATTGCTACAAAATAAAATACCAGCCTACTGATAAAATTACTTCTTTAACGTTAGTATCCTCGGAAAATATCCGAGTTCAGGGGCGCGATAAAACCAAGGGAAACGCGTTCTCACTATCATGTACAAAGCAGCAACAATTGATAACAGGTGGATGGAATTATTAAGAATAATACGTAAAACAACGTTGAATTTATAAGTGAGTCATTTGGCGAGATATTGCAGTGGGAAATGATCTGCTGTGTTGACGTAGGCGGTCTACGCGCTGACGCGCTAAAACAGTAAGTTATAACGTCATTACGACAGTTACCACATTGTCCACAAGTTAACGTTGAATTGAAAGGATGTTCTTCTTGTAGTTGATGTCTATCTATGACTCTGATGTTAACTACTGTTTATTTCAGGTAACCATGGTTCGGAGAATAAACGTTTTTGTTTTGAGGAGCATTTGGTAAATCTCGCCTTCCCCGATAGAAGTTTTTTGAGTTTCAATTTGGACGAGTTTTAGGTGGAGTGGCCATCCATCGTCCATATCATGGTCTAAGCAAATTAAGCATATTCTTCTTCTTCCATTTAAACCAAACAACTTTAAAATGTTGAAGATCATTGTTGGTATATTTGAAGGAGATGCACAAACAAAAGACAAAAAATTGTTTGCATTTGAATAAAATTAATTTGACAGATAAAGGGAATAATTATTTGTAATGCATGGGGAGGGGCAAAGGGAGGTGTTAGTTTTGTTTACTTTGTAGAGAAATGGGCGGCAACTCTAACATTGAAGCAGCCAAGACTGGCGGCTGACATTACTGTCTGTGGAGGTCCATTCCCAGATAGCCAAACGATATTGGCCCGATCTCGGCCATTTCGGCACCGATATCGGCATACGACATCGGCCCGATTTCGGCCATCTTGGTCCTATATCGAACCGAGATAGCCCACATCGGCCCAATCTAGGTTTTGCACATGGGATCGATCTCGGCCCGATCTCGGCGATCTCGGCTATATACTGATTTCATCTAGGCAGTTTAATAATAATTATTATTACTTGGATACACTATAGGCTAGCTGTGTGTGGCTTAATTAGTAGGTAACCAAAAATGCAATGACAGATTTTGTTTTATTGTCATCACACAGTGGCATAGTTTCCTAGTTTCTTCTCTTAGCCCTGTACCCATTCCAGTCTTTTGGCCCCATGAACCATTTGGACAGACACTTCTGGATGGCTTTAATTGTCTGTAGAGCCTATATACGTGGCGTCTTCATTTCTCCCACTGTCTTCTGCAATTAAATGAAAGAGACATTAAGCTAGATACCATCTATCTTTAACTAATATCACAGCCTGAGCAACAAAATAATTGTTTACCAAACTATATACATACATACATATATATATATATATATATTTGTAAACAATTATATATATATATATATAATACATATATGTGTATATATTTTACGTACAATGGGGTATACCTATATTTTTTAATCACCAGTACGTTTGGATTCAATTGAATTTGTTGTGCATTAAACCTCCTAACAAATGAAAGATCACATTTTATGTTTTAAATAAGCTTGTAGAAAATATGGTAAAGCTATTGTGCATATATATATATATATATATATATATATATATATATATATATATATATATTATATATATATATATATGTATATATCAGAATCAAGCGTGCGGTTATAAATTCATGCCACAAATGATTTGTTAATCTAGAAATGTACAAAGGTTTACAACAAAATAAATGATTAAATAAACGTACCTTCTCCACTGTAGCTGTGCTTCTGTCTAAGTCCTGTCTGTCAATGCAGTCAAGAAGCAGGGAAAGTGTAGTCTCAAAGGTCACTACCTCCAGTGTTCCAGGCCTGGGAGGCTCAGGACTGCGAGCTGGACTGCTGTTACATGACTAACAGGGGCTGTAATCACTGAAGCTCCATGTGGTATCGTCAGGCTAGGCTAAATTTAAGGACCCTGGAATTCACTGACAGTTCAAGCTACATTCAACTATGAGCAGTGGCGTCGATCCGGTTTTAAAAGTGGGGGAACGGGAGACCAATTTATATATACTTTTATATATATATATATATATATATATATATATATATATATATATATATATATATATATATATATATATAGACTGAATATACATATAACTATTATTTTTATAAATAAAATACATAATTTATTGTTGGTCTGGTGCTAATTCTAAAATAAACAAATGCCTTTATGTTATGCTATTTAAAATAGTTATGTTGGCAACATATATATTTGAAGAGGCACCATGGCCTGCCCCAATCACTGAACATTTGGGGGGTAGACTTTGGACCCAACACTGATTGCCTGATTCATAGAGTGACACGATGCAGAGGTTACAGGGATGCCTATGTGGGACATCCCAAACCCACCTTTTGGCAAAGAAATTTGTCATCACTCAAAATGGGATCAAGCTACACAAGTGCAGGAATCGGCTGGTTCCGCCGTAGGCGATATAAGTATCCACCAGGGCGACCAGGCTGCAATCCAAGGGGACAGGGCAAACAAAAATAATAATCTATAATGTGTTTAATGGCTATGCTATTAATATGTCAACACAAGGGTGCAAAATGACAGAACCCGGCATGATGAATATTTACTGGACAAAGATCAAGTTGTGGGCTGCGGCCAACCAAGCAATTTCTCTAGTGATTTTCCCCTAGGTAGTCGGAAATAATTTACTACTAGACCGATGTAGAGTTTATAAGAGAGGGGAGTGATCAGTCTCGCCTTTCAATTTGTTGTATGAACTGAAACAGTGTGAGGACATTTCCTATGCTGACCCCCTCAGGCTGTAAAGTGGGGGACGCGTCCCCTTCGTCCCCCACCGATCGACGCCCATGCTATGTAGAACTTCCCAATCCAACATTTTGACAAAGAAATTTGTCATCACTCAAATGGGAATAAGTTACACAAAGTGCAGGAATCCGCTTCTGCCGTAGGCGATAAGCATCAAGCAGTCGAGGGGTGAAAGTGCAACACAAATTTCATCATTTACAATGTGCTTGATAGCTAGAGCCTATAAATAATATCAACACAAAGTTGCAAACTGATAGAGCCCGGCATGATGATTATTTACTAAAGTAAGATCAAGTTGCGCGGTGTGGCCAGCCAAACAATATATCTAGTCGATTTTCTAATGGGTGGTCGGAACTTCATATCGCGAGTTTATTGTCTAGCTAGTCCTGTGTAGCGGCTTTTGAGAGAGAGGAGTGGTGAGTCAGGCTATACGCCTCGCAATTTTTCTGAGCTGAAATGTGGGGGGGGGCAATTCCTATGTTGTCCCCCCACGTTGAAAAGTGAGGAGGACGCGTCCCCCCGTCCCCCACCGATCGACGCCAGTGACTATGAGAAGACATGTTTTGGTATAGTTTTCTTACAGAATAAACTAATATTGGTTTGAATATATTTTCACAGACTTCTAAACATTATTTTCATAGAACAGTTTTTTTATTATAAAATTAGTTTGTAAAAACCCTTAGGTGCAGGGAATATTATGTAGGTACACCGTTGGTTTTGTTTAGTAGGCCCTATAGGTGATGATGTGACAATCAGATTACAGTGGCGCACAACATATTGGAAACATTTAATAAAAATAAACACATCTAATCTCGCCCAAATTCTCTACAAACTTACATTCACCACAATTACTGCAATATGTATTAAATTAGTTTTGCATACGTTCATATTTGTAAAGGATATAAAAAACTTATATTTACTGCCAAACCCTTGCTGCATAACGACATGGCCTATCTTGGGCCGGGGCCGATCTCGGCTGCATAGGTGCCTATATACTGCCAGTATCGCCAACATCGGCCTGACATAGGATAGATAGGCCCGAGATTGCCGAGATGCAGCCGATATCTGGACGATATAGGTGGCTATCTGGGTTGCTATCTGGAATGAAACTTCCTATAGTCTGTTCTGGGAAATGTCACTTATCGCAAAAATTGAAATCCAGTGCCTTCCTTGGAGAAAATCGCAAGTCATCTTGACAGAACCTATTCACATGTCAAAGAACATTGTTGCATGACAGAGAGAATGACCAAACATGAGGAACAGGTTGATTGACACGCACTGTTATGTTGTACCTGTACGTGACGATCAATGTTCTCTTTTTATAGCTTATGTCATGTACGGACAACATTGGGCACGTGGTGGCAACGGCGAGGCTGGTCGTCCAGCTATCTGTCTGTGCACAGCTGTTACACGAGAACGCTTACATGGATTCGTTCTGTTAGATTAATTCGCAATCATCATCCTTGTGTAGCCGTAGTGAGCTATGACTGGGCGAACGTTTCGGCATGTAATCTACCAGATCCGCCTGTCTTGCGCCATGGCTCGGCTCAATACTCGTCTAGTTCGTCACTCCGATCGTCCTCGAGGATCGTTTCTCATCGTAAGGTTTACGTTTAACATGCTTCTTTCCAGCCTTTGTTTATGCGGCTGCTAGCTGGCTCTTTGCCTGGCTGCTTAGTGCACGTTTGGCTAGCAGGTTCCAAGGTTACCCTTGAAGATGTTACCCAGTCGGCATTCATACTCATTTTAATCTCATTGTCTTGATTTAAATCCCTAGTGCTATATCGCTGTCCCATTAAGGCGTAGTTCTTTATCTGAAAGGTGTTGACATATGCCTGTGGTACAGTGACAGTTTTCATCATCACTTTGTCTTCAACTTGTTCGTCTTCAGACCCTAACTTTCACCAGTTAGTTCCTCTTGCAATGTATACTGCTTTTCTTCACATGGTGTGTTATGGGTATGTAGTCTGCGAAGACGACTGAGATATCTTCCGTCTATCCTCAAGCCTCTGGTTCCTAGTCTTGTCTCGCTCCCCGCGTGACTTCACCGAAAAAATAGTATCGCCACCTAGCGGGCTTTTGAATGTTCTCCATGTAAATTGCTGCCACCTCAGGGAGCCTGAGTAAGCGAGGCTAGTCCTGCCATAATTTCTGCTTCATAACTACCTGGTAACTGCACATTTGTATTTCTGTTTATGTGAATACAAGTTCTATTTTTAATAGCATTTATAATATAGTATTATCTGCTAAAAAGGGTGTATCCTCATTTAATTTGTTTTAAATTCAGCCAATCAGTGTCTCTACCCTATTCTAGGGTAACATCAGCAGCCCATAATTCTACCGGGCGGAGGCGAGGAGCTAAAAAGTGCTGCCACCTCAATGGTTAACTGAGGCTATTAGTTTCCCAGGTCAATTCTTGGGTCTTCAGTCCACACAGTTTACACAATGTCTGCACATCACTTGTCATAACAATTCAGTCAAGAAAGTGTCCCCTTATATAATGAACTTTATTATTCACAAATTGTGCATATGGTAGCATAAACTGCAAGATTTTCAGAGCGCCCGATTGGTCCTCATTTTGTAAGAGAAACTCTTCCGCTGCGTACTACACACGCACTGGTAAATGAAGATCACTATTGCTCCCCTACACAGTACAATCAATGCCAGAATCATTACGTCAATGAACATGTATCCCTCAGTTCATAATATTTGATCCTAACTATTTGATCCTAAACTGTGGGTACTCTGTAAACAAGAGTAACCGATACATTTCACCGACTGCCACGCTACTGGAACTTTTCTTCCGAGAAGTGGACTGAACATATTAATAAATACACCCATACACGTGCGCCACTTGGGAAAAATCAAACTTTGAAGAGGTCATGGCAATAGGTAACATCATCACGACACTCAACATGGTGATTATAAGACGGCTGATTGTTACCTAGATTGGTCTAACAGATCTCAACTATTGGTTTAATTCAAACAAGTAGAGATTCCTATTTATACCAACACCACCAATTCATATTCACCGTCAAGTCACAACTTGTGCGCCTAATTAAAATCACAACCAAGTGCAGATCACTGATCACATTGCAAACATCTGTTCCTTTGCGACGAGCTGAACTGTTTGTCAGAATGATGACAACAAGACGTCAATGTCACCACAGTTGGCCAACGTTGAGTTCAAGCAGTCAGTAAAGTAATACATGTGAACTCATTCACTGAAACGTTGACATCAGTCCACGGAGGACATCCATGCTCTCTTGCTGTAGGACTTATAGCAGGTGGATTTGCATCACATCAGTGACACACTGCAAACTCAAACTCAGAAGTTGACGTCACTGCTTGGCAGGCATGCTCCTTTGGTAGAATTACAGCTGGTCAAAGTCATCTTCGCATCGACAGTGTCCATGGGTGTACGACAGTTGGCCAGAATCATGATGCCTCCGAGACACTACTGCTGGGCCTGCATGGAGAGACAGCCATCTTGTGTGGGGTCATACTTGAGGTCGGGATTGAGTCGGGTCTGTAACTCGAGGATGAGCTCGCGTAGTTCCGCGCGCTTCTTCTGCACGCGGTCGTCAGGGAACCAGTCCGCCAGACCCTTCACAGGAATGCTGTAGTCAATGATCGGCTTCTGCAGATGGCAAGAACAAGAGTGAGGAAACTAACATATAATTATATAGAGCTCATAAGCCTGGTTTTGCTCTTTAAAATAAATTATTACTCCCTTATTTTGCTCTTTAAAATGGATTTTGCTCATTCACAAAAGTGAATTGGCAGTGTATGATATATTGAAATAATAGTAGTTTTATTCACCAACCATATGATACATGCACAATACATATACACACAATATCCATGTACAATTAGCAAAGCATAGTTTAGAAGTTGAACAGGGTAAGAAGAAATATGTCATATATATTACTTGCCCAAATTACGATTTATATAGGGTGATTTCTATATGACAATGATTGTAAATAAGACAATGCAGAATAATGTGTGTTTATAATAAGATTTACAATAAGTCTTTGGTAGACATCTCAAGAAAAAGTGCACGAATATAAAATATTTGACTTGGGACTTCCTGAGAGAAAATTTAATTTAATTCTTTTACATCTATCAGTAATCTCTTAATTTCACTCTAAAATGGTAGAGAAGACTTTGGAAGACTGCGTATAGACACCTTACTTACAACACGTCTTGTCTCTACAATGGGACAGTGCACTTTGGAAGATTGCGTATAGACATCTTGTCTGATGTCTGTAAGGCTGTAACTCACCTCAAAGAAGCTTTCGACATACTGGAGGATGTAGATGCCACAGTCGCTGTAGTTGGTTTGCTGAGGCACCCTGGGGTTGGCTCCTCGGATGCCGTCCTTGTCAAATGTGCGAGGGCCCTCAGCCTCAGCCTTCTTCACGTCCCATTCCACCTGCAGATACCTGACAACAGACCATGTCGCAGATACCAAATTCAAGGCTAATGAAGGGAAATTTGAAGACATTTAACCAAGAATAAATTGGCATAACATGACCTAAAGGTGGTGCAAATGGAAGATCAAATACCTGCAAATAACAGGAAACCCTGCTTTACAAAAAGGTCTACAGACAGTTGTCATGCAATATTAGCAGATAAGCTGATGGGCTGCAGAAGTTCTCTCCTGTAGTTTTGTTTTTTCATGAAAGTCAACATTTTCAAAATGGGGCAGTCACCTGAATATTTACATTAATTTAAGAAACACATGCACGCATGCATGCATGCATGCATGCACACACACACGCACGCAAACATATGGTACATACTCTCGTAACGTGCGAACGACGCTGGAACGTGATGGTCCAGAGAGCGAATCAAAGATCAGTATTGCAGGTCTGTAAACAAATCAACACAGTCACATGTAAGACGGCACCTGTGTATATGTATGGAATGCTTGTACTATATATGCATGTAACTGTGAATACATAGATGATATATATATATATATTTATATATATATATATATATATATATATGTATATATATATATATACGTATATAATATTATATGTATATGTATATATATATATATATATATATATATATATATATATACATGTATATATAGATATATACATATTCATATGTATAACTATGTAAAATCATACCCATTAGTAACATTTATATATCAGCTAATTAACTGTTTCTCAGAAGTTAAACTAATCTTCAACAATAATCCAAACAGTATCAGCAAAGCAAAACAATACAAATAAGTAACGTGGTACACTGTACTGACTGTACTGACGCTAGTGTACGCCACACAACTGCACCCAGTGAGTTCCTTTGATGACCACACATTTTTCTACTGCAGGCAACTTGTGAAGGGGAGGGCAAATAATTCCCAACAATACATACTGCTTCACAGAGTATACGACAGCTGGTGCTGCCTTTGAGTTGGGAGTGGCAGGAACAGCTGGACTCGTGGCCATGGCAGACTCTGGGTTATCCATGTTTGTGTCAGAGTCATTCGATGGCATGCTTGTTGGGGTGTTGATATTTCTTCACTGCTGCTTGTAGGGGGGCCACTGTCACTCTACAAACACACACACACTGGTGGTAAAGCAGCGACTGTCAATAAGACTTTATCTTAACATGTATTAAACCATGTATGGTGTATGTGTGTGATTTGGCCTACTAAGATATTTGTATATGTTTTAGGCTGTTTGTTTCTTGGCCCGAACTCAACCATTGTGGCAACCATTCTCAGGAACTTTGTTGAAATGCTTTTCTTGACTATGGGTATATCACGACGGCATTGAATATCCATTAATTTGCCAATAGAGCTGTTTATATTCCGAATGTTGTCTGTATCCTGAATGTTCTGTTTACGGTGCTGTGTCTGTGAAATCCTGAGCCCAAAATTACGCATAAGTGACTTAATGTAACTGATTTCTTATGATTGAACAGATGTGCATGACTGAATACTTCCAAAAGATATGTGAATTACTTTTAGGTCAGACAGGCAACGAAACTGAAATTGCTGTAAGGCCACCGTAACAACATTAAATTAAATTCAAAAACACCACGCACCTGCCGACTGTGGTCTTCATCGAGGTAACTCGCCTGAAGCAATGCCATCCCCGACGAAGATTTCATTGGTGACAGGGATGATGACGTCAATGACACAGTCGTTGACGATGGGGACGACGATGACACCGACATCATTGACACCTTCGACGGAGTCTTTGGGATGTCAACCGAGGAGGGAGTGGACAGGGAGGGAGAGGGTGACTTTGGGACAGCAGGGGGGACATGTCTCTCCTCGTGTATGGGCTTTCGTAGTCCAGGGAAACAGATGATTGCCAGGTACCAGTGGGCGCTGAAACAGAGTTCTCTGTGTCACGGTGTAAAGGATACAGAGTTACGGAACTACATCGTGGTCGGTCGTTGTAAAATATATTTTAAAAAATCAGATTCCAGTTACTGTCACAAGATTATTTAAATTTGTTATTGATAGTTTATATATTCTGTGAATCACATGCTTACATTTATTGTGTGTCACAAACTACTCTTTTTTAATCAGCCTGTATCATATTTTAGATAATTATGTCAATGCTGATGTATATTGATTCAACTGTGATGCTTTGGCCTATGCGTGTGCCAAAACCATTTTGGTTGTTTTGTTACCAGCAAACATTCATACCAACATACTTAGTTATTCTGCTACATTTCTCTGATATCTCTCCAAGCTTTAGATCATCCGTTTCCAAACAACTTTTTGTTCCTAACACCAAGCACAATATTGCCAAATGTGATTCCTCTGTAATCTAGAATCAACTCCCTTATTACAATTAACTCTTCTGAAACTATACCCACCTTTCATAAAAAACTAAAAACGGTTCTTTTAAATGGCTTTTCCACCAAAAATATTTGGCAGTTACATGCTCCAAAAACGACTTTTGCCTGTCCCATTTATAATTACCCGGTATGCCAAAGGATTTTGTTTGTTGCCCCTCTGAGCTTGAATTTTTAATTGTTATCATTATTACATGTTAACTGATTTAAATTAATGAACTGGAAGATTTTTGAAAAAATAAAGTACACAATGATGGAAAATGCAAGATAGAAACCTTTCATTGATTGGCACAATGATAACATCCTTGTCAAAGAGGTCGACATGTCTACTCCACGTCTTCACTCGGGCGTGACGTCGCTCGGGAAGACTGCAACATACAAGAATGGTAATCGTCACGGTACAATTTAATGTAATCACGCTAGCATCTGTCCATATTATAAAACAGTTGTTCTGTTTGTTTGTTTATGGACACACCCCCTTCGGTTTTGCATGTGACCTAGGAGGCCCACTATGGTGGTTTGTTGATTATTTTTCAGAAGTCATTTGAGGTTTGGAGAAGTTGGGGGCTCAACATTTCAAAAGACTACATGTGGAATTCCATCCACAGAATTTCATGGTTTTATTAATATCATAATTATGTAGTTAGATATCAGAAAAATTATGCATGTTTCAAAAATTACTGGCGCTTGACAATCTTCATCGCTTAAAACGGATATTAAATATGCATGCTAACCGTTAGCATTTTGTTACGTTGTGCTTATGACGCATGAGCATTGGACCTATATATGGGATAATTTAGTGCCTTTTCTCAAAGCACCACTGGCCAATACATATGTGTAATGTTTTTCTCTACAGAGCTTGCATTTTGGAAACCAAATTTTCAGGGTTGTACCTCATAATATAAAGTGTATTCTCTGCAAACAATTTTAAGATAGAATCTCACCAATTCAGATTTCTGACTGCCTGTGGATAACAATATTTTACTGCCCAGAAAACAGTCTAGATTGGCATGGACTAACAATAACATGACACATCTACATCCAGCCCGGTCAAGGGGTGAGTGAGAAAACAAATCTTTCACTTGTAACTAGGCGAGAGGACGAGTTCTAGCCCTGTCAATTTTCCACATCATGTAAATATATACTACAGCTCAACAACTGCTGAGTTTCAGCCACAGAACGCACTCAATTATAACAATGCAATCAATTACAATGACAGGAATGCGAAGAATGTTGCCGACAGTGCCACACACGTACCTCATGTTTGGGTCTTCGTCGACCATGCTGTTCTTGCGGTGTTTCTGCGTGAGACGACGGTAGAAGAATGAACTAAAGATGTGCGTTCTCGCTTGGTCTTCCTTACTCAGGTGCTCAATGAAGATGAACCTGTAAAGTCAATTTCACTGTTATATGTACGGAGGAATAATCTAACTATAACCAAGCCAACATATTACTTATGTTTGTGTACTCTATTCTTCATAGATATTTGTACAAGGGGCACAACATTTTCAGAGTTCATGAACTTTTTATTGTCCTCCATGACAGCATTATTTTTTATTTCAAATGATATCAGGAATTTAATATACTTTGACATCAGGAACTATATCAATGAAATGTTTTAATATTTGTGTATAAACAGCACACAAATCAACTTCCTAATCTATTCCACCAATTTTATAAATGTAATTGAGCATTGGTGAACAGAAGTTCCCGACAGGTAAAACGACGTATACGTATCTAGATATAATTACAGATCTGAAGAGAACTCCATAAAAGTAGTAGGAGCTCGACTTCGGAATAATTTACCAAGACATTCAAAATTTTATATCAGTAAAAAATTCAAGATTAAAGCCAGGAGCTTTATAATGGATATTAATGGAAATAAAAATATAATCATATATTATAAGGAATTCGATAATGATTTATATCATGTTGTTATATCATCTGTAGCTTTAATTTAGGAAGTTGGAGTGCTCTTAATTAGCTTAATTTACTGGGCTACCAGCTCAATTAGTATTATATTTATCTGGTTAGTCACCTTATATAGTTTGCATTACTTCTGAATTATATTTAGTATCAAATGGATGTGGATGAGGAAATAAAGTTATTTACTTACTTACTTATACACTTCTAAAAACTAATTTAACTTAACACAATAAGAGGTCCAACAGTCAATGTAACTTATTAAATATTTTGGCACTGAACAAGTACTTCTAGAAAATATTTACAAATTCATAGACTGTCAGCTAAACACCACTGAACATGTTGACCTACATGTCACAATGCAGGACAATTTGAATCAACACTGACGCCACGGTCTTGTCTGGTGTTGTTTTTGAACACTGAGACTTATCAGGTAACACACTCATTGCAGTGACTGACTTACTTGAGGTAGAAGTCAATGATAACGTCATTGAGGAACTCTCCCTCGTTCAGACAGAATAGGTCCTCGTTGGTGACAGTGATACCCCCCGTGGCTGGGGCTGGCGGGAATGTGAACAACCTGCAAATAAAGTAGTTTTCTCAACGAACCAGGCCTTCGTGTGTAGGATCATATTTGTGCCAATCCAAAAAGTCATGGTGTGTGTGTGTGTCTATATATACATGTGTATTTATGCATGCATGCAAGCCTTGGCTTGGGCATTGTCAACCTAAATTATCAGCACTGTACTCCATGGAATGAGGGTAAGGGAGAGGGTTAGCACTATACTCCCTGGGGTGCGGGAGTGGGTCAGCAGTGTAATCCCTCCAGTGAGGGAGAGGGTTGGCTTCAGAAGGGCATTGCATTTTGGCCATGCAAGTTCAAAGATTAGCTGCCAGTGGCCCAGCTGTTTTATGACAATTGTGTCAAAGGACAGGGCAGCCCTTGTCAGCTCAAACTTCTGACTGCCCAAACTGACATTTGTTTATCCAAATGATGGATGGATAAGTCTTTAGATAAACCTATGCAATAAACATGCTAACAAATTACTTTAACAAATGCCTTTGTTCCAGACAGTGCATAGGCAAACTCTGCCGCTCTCTGTCCCCAGACAAAGAAGTTACGTTTCTGTGAAGCATACGTAGCACTGTATCCAGACACAAACAGAATGAGTGACAAGAAACTGTCAAAGAGAGCATTGACAAGGGAAAGGGGCGATAGAAGAGGTAAATAGAGTTGTGTCAAAGTTGCACAAGTATATGATTACATTGGCACAAAAGATGCCAAAGTTGTTGCATTTGTGGCCACAGCCGTGGCGACCAAAGGCAAGGTGGATGAAAATCCATCTGGATTTTTAGGGAATCTTCGTTAAGTGGCATAAAGTAGTTATTTTCAAGCTGGAAGAACAAAATGCATGTATTTACAATACCTTCTGAACCATGTGTTCAAAATTACGCTTGTCCATTAATCCACAACAACAATAATATACTTACAGTCAGAACAACCAAAAGACACAGAGAAGTAGGTTTAACAATGATGTTGATGTGAATCGTTGTACAGACAGGTGTTCAGTTGGTTGTAATGTGGAAACTATCAGCCATCTGTGACATTAACCCTGCAGGTGACCAGGTCAGAACATAGGCCCAACAGCACCTGCCTCGGTTGTAACAATTAGCATTTCCATCACAAGTGACTGACACGTGAACATCTCATATCATTGGCTAGCTGACAGATTTCTCCAGATCGTGTATATTTATCCTTGTGCAGATTCGTTGACATATTTTTTACAACCGAGTTCAAAGAATATTTTTTGGTCACTTCCAGGGCTAAGCATTTCAACACCGCATGCCACACACGGGAATCGACACTCACTTAATGATGGGCCCCGAGAAGATGTGGTGCTGGGGCGACGGTGACCGACTGCGGTCCATCGCCTCCTCCTCCTCGTCCTCCTCCGCTCCCTCCTCCCCGTCTTCCCTCCCTACCACGAGTCCGTTCCCGAGCCGCGCCGCCGTGCTCACAACGCTGAATCCTTGAGGCAGCTGCAATATTAGCTGTCCGTTCGACAGCACCACCGACGCTGTTTGCGTCACTGGCTGTGTTAGTGTCTGCGGTACCTGCGGCACTAGCTGTGTCACCAACGTCGATGGCACGACTTGTCTGACGTCGGGCGTGCTACACACGAGGATGCTGTTCGCCTGATCCTGGCTGATTTCATTCAGCAGCAGCCCTTGGCTGATGCTCGGGTGCTTCAGTTGTATCTCGTGGCAGATGTGACGCAGGCCGTCCTTCTGGTCCGACGACACCGACTTCAGAATCACCGTGATCCGCTTCTGTGTCTCGTCTGAAACAACACACGTACAGCCTTGCTATGATACTCCTTGTTATGCTACTCATCTTTATGATGTTATTCATTGCTATGTTACACATGATTGTAATGATACTCCTTGCTACACTACACATGATTATTAAGCTACTCCTTGCTATACTACACATGATTATAATGATACTCCTTACAATGCTATACATGACTATTATGCTACTCCTTGCTATACTACACATGATTATTATGCTACTCCTTGCTATGCTACACATGATTATTCTGCTACTCCTTGCTATACTACACATGTTTATTCTGCTACTCCTTGCTATGCTACACATGATTATAATGCTACTCCTTGCTATACTACACATGATTATTATGCTACTTCTTGCTATACTACACATGACTATTATGATACTCCTTGTTATGCTTCACATGATTATAATGATACTCCTTATTATGCTTCACATGATTATACCTTGTTATGCTACACTACCTTGTTATGCTACACCACCTTGTTATGCTACACCACCTTGTTATGCTACTCCTGGTTTGTTTCCAACACTCAATCAGAATGTTATATAATAATTAATCAATAAAAGATCACATAGATTTATGGCTTTATAGATTCCAAGACAAAAAGTGTGGATTTTAATTTAAAAAAACACCCGAGGCAGGAGTGTATCATTATCTACTCTTGCAGTTATGGAACCCATCCACTGAGTGTACACACCTGCGCTGGCGGGGTCAAAGTAAGCACCCCCAGGGGCTCCCATCCGACAGCTGTTGCGTATCTTAGCAGCGCCCTCTGGAGTCGTATAGATAAACAACACCGGCATTACTGTGCCAAAGTGTGCCATGATTTTCGTCAATTCGGCTGCTCCGACGAAGAGCTTCAACTTCTTGTTGCAGCCTGAAATAAAGTGAATAGTTTAGGTATCGTTTGTGAATTTAGAAACAATCAATTCACCAAACCAAAATTCAACCGCTTAGCAGTATAGATTTCTAATCTAATATTCTAGTTCCAGCCGTCATAACTCATTGAATTCTGACAAAATCATGAGACGATCAATCTCTGCAGAACGGAAAATGACAATGCTACCATGGTTCAAGCACCATGGGCAAAGGAGGACACCAGCGCCACCTGGTATATAAAACAGACATTGTTTGTTATTACACTCACATTGTATACACAGCTGTATGCCAAGTGTCGACACAATGACGGGCTCGAGTGGGCCGCTGCGCAAGCTTCCAATGCGGATATTGCGGCTCAGTAGCTGCACACGAAACGTCGTACTACCCAGAGGCAGTGGCGGTGACTTCTTTGGTTTCTCGGTGTCTGTCTCAGTCTCGGTCTTCGGCTCAACACCAGGTGGCAGCACAACATTGCCATGCTGACAACAGAAAGCAACGGTTTTGGTGTTTGCTGTTTAATTTCATAACAACGGCATTCAAGCTACAATATAATTCATGGGTTTTTATTTGCAAATGTCAGAAAGAAATTTCATCCAATATACGCTGTAGGTGCATTTAATTTACAATCGATTTTGATTTTAGAATTTGTAAATGCAGATAAACAATTACATAAATTCCATCCAGTGTTGGTACAGATTGAGATGGGCAGTTAGAGTGCTTGTAGAGGGAATGTGGGAGAAGAAAACTTGAGGGAGTGTATGGACAACAGACGAGTACCGTGGAAGAAGGCGACCGGTAAGATGGAAGAACAGTAGGAGAGATGAGAGCAGAAAGGACAGAACTGAAGGTCTGAGAGGAGCAGACAGACACAAGATGAGGACAACAGGAGTCTGGAGTGTCACTGATGGCGGGACAGACCACATGACATGGTCCCCACCTCTAAATGGACCAATAACACTGAAAAGGTGGGACACATCAAATGACATGAAAATGGACCAATTACCGTGTGAAGGTGCAATGGACAAAATGATGGAGCAAGGACACTGAGAAGGTGGGACACATCAAATGATACGACCACGTTGTTCACTTGACCAATTACCCCATAAGGGTGGGTCCGGTGGGACAGATCAAATGACACAGTCCCCACCTCTCAATGGACTAAGGAAACTTAGAGAGCAGGATAGACCAAATGACATGGTCCCAACTTCTCAATGGATCAATTACCCTGTGACGTAGCAGTGAACAAAATGACACAGTCCCTATCTCTCAATGGACCAAGGACATTTACCCTGTGAGGATGGCACAGACCAAATAACATGGTCCTTACCTCTCAGTTGATCAATTACCATGTGATGGACAAAAAGGTCCCCACCTCTCAATGGACCAAGAACACTGAGAGAGCATGACAGACCAAAATGACATGGTCCCCACCTCTCAATGGACCAAGGAGTAAGTAGACAGCAGATATGGAGTAATCGTACTCGTGTACTCGTACTCGAGTACGAGTACTTTTTGAGTACTCATACTCGTACTCGAGTACGAAGGAAAGTAATCGTACTCGAGTACATTACCAAAGTAATCGTACTCACGTTTACTTCTCACGATTACATTTTTTTCATATGAACAGTTCCAAGCAAATATATTAGACAGATAAAAATGGCAATATTAGAAGTAATCTAATAAATGTAATAATAATCAAGGTATTCATTTTCTATTACTGTTGAGCATTTCAGTTAAATAAATATTCAGTCAGATTTCCCTAATTAATACCTTCTCTTCCCAGAGAAGCAACATCTCCTCACCCTCCTGCTTAGTACAAAGTACAAGTTATATTGTGACAGTCCCTGGGAAGCACTGCAGGAGATAAGCATCCCCTAACATATTGCTTTGTAATTTTAGAAGCCAGGCCACAGCCCCACCTGTACTGTTTGCTCTGTCAGTATGGTATGAATGATATTTCCAACATCCAGAATCCTGACTGGGTCTGGGCAGTTAGCTGCTAAATCCCTGTCTATTATGTTTAATTAAGTGCAAACTGTAAACCTGTCTAAATCCACAACCATTCTGTGTTTGTCCCATCCAGACATGGGGTCAAATACATTGAAATGTATTTAAATACAAATATTCTTGAGGGATTACAAATACTTTTTAAATATAAATGTATTTAAATAGGAATACATTGAAAAGTATTTCAAATACTTGTTCATATATTTTTCAAATACTTTTCATTTTGTATTACTATGTAGGTAAAAGAAAAGCAACACATATTGAGACATCTAGTTTATAGGCATAATTAGTGTTTTGCTCATATGATGACAGGCAGACCAGTGCTAGGGAGTATTGTTATTGCTAACAGCATCACAGTGACATCTGACTGAAAGACGTAAAGGCCAAAATATATTGTTTGTATGTTAAGCCAGGAGGTCCATAATAATATAATGCCTATGTTGCCCTCAGAAGAGACACTGCTAATCATTGCTAATGTTGTGAGGAAGGCTCAACTTCAAAGTCAGCCAGGAAACCAGAATAAACTGGTGCCAAATTGAAGCCTGACTAAAGAACAAAAGGGGATATTGACCTATGGTCACTGTTAGGTATTAATCCATCCTCTGGCTCTGAGCAATCACAAGTTGTGGTCACTGCAGGGCCACGGGGAAGCCTGCTGTTAAGTGTCTTCATCAGTAATTAGCACTATTGGGTGAAGTTGCAGTGCATTAAGGTAATCAGTTTGGCAGTGAAAAAGAAATGTTGATACTGACAATGTATTTCAAAAAAATATTTGAACAAGTCAAATACTTTAGGAAAGTATTTAAATACAAATACTTTTAATTCCTAAACATCAAATACAAATACTTTAAAAAGTATTTAAATACTTTCAAATACATATGTATTTGACCCCACGTCTGGACCCATCTGATATACTACTCTTTTGAATATGCCCCCCTGGTTTTGAAGTGTTGTTATTGTAATGTATTTGATCATGTGTATTTGAAATTTTAAAATGCCTCCTATTTGTATTTGATTCAGAAACCATGAATTAAATTATTAATCCAGTATTAAATGATTCATCCAATACCTGAGAAAGGCGTCTAATTATTATTAATAATAACACCAGGATAGTGGATAGTAGTAATCAGTTAGAACATTAGTGACACAACAACAGAACAAGAATGACACCTAGGGATTCCATGAAAGTCGCCTTTATGTTAGAAACAGGATATTCATTAAAGTAATCATGAAAGTAATCATGCTTACATTCTAAAGTAACCGTACTCGTACTCAAGTATATTGTAAAGTAATCGTACTCGTACTCGAGTACATTTGTTTTCTGAGTACTCGTACTCATGCATGTTCAAAGTAATCGTACTCGTACTCGAGTACATTTGTATTGTACTCACTCCATCTCTGGTAGACAGACCCACCTCATCCTCCATCCGCTGTCTGCGACTGATGTACTGCTGGGATGTGGTCGTTGTGGTTGCAGCTGCAGGCACCAGGGGGGAGTTTGTTGCCGACGTGACGACACCTGTCGCCATGGCAACGCTGGACGTCGTTGGCGTGACATCAGCTTTACTGGCAGCAGCGTGAGCGTCCTCGTCATCGGATGACAGGATAGTCACCGTTTCTGGGAAATAACCAGCAATATATACATATTACTATTACAGATTCATAAAGATACAACCCAAATTATTATAAAAAAGCAAACTGATCCACCTAAACAGAAATGGATACAAGAAATGTGTTAATAATAACACAATAACTTCATTTGTGTGAAAATCCTTAGAATTTCAGAGGTGTAATATGCAAAGTTTTTAGATTACAGCCTAAAACAATATTTAAAAAAACATTGCAGATTACTGTAAAACAGATAAACAAGGCATTACTGTATAGTTATAATGTTGATGCTTGTGTATTTACAAAATCACTGCTTTATTGGCTTGTTACTCATCCTACTGTGCTAATAAAATACTCCCTCTCCTTTAACCCATCTCCCAACCCACCTATGACAGAATACTCCCTCTCCTTTCACCCTTCTCCCAACCCACCTATGACAGAATACTCCCTCTCCTTCCTCCCTTCTCCCAACCCACCTATGACAGAATACTCCCTCTCCTTCCACCCATCTCCCAACCCACCTATGACAGAATACTCCCTCTCCTTCCACCCATCTCCCAACCCACCTATGACAGAATACTCCCTCTCCTTTCACCCTTCTCCCAACCCACCTATGACAGAATACTCCCTCTCCTTCATCCCTTCTCCCAACCCACCTATGACAGAATACTCCCTCTCCTTCCACCCATCTCCCAACCCACCTATGACAGAATACTCCCTCTCCTTTCACCCATCTCCCAACCCACCTATGACAGAATACTCCCTCTCCTTCTTCCCTTCTCCCAACCCACCTATGACAGAATACTCCCTCTCCTTCTTCCCTTCTCCCAACCCACCTATGACAGAATACTCCCTCTCCTTCCTCCCTTCTCCCAACCCACCTATGACAGAATACTCCCTCTCCTTCTTCCCTTCTCCCAACCCACCTATGACAGAATACACTCTCTCCTTCCACCCATCTCCCAACCCACCTATGACAGAATACTCCCTCTCCTTTCACCCATCTCCCAACCCACCTATGACAGAATACACTCTCTCCTTCTTCCCTTCTCCCAACCCACCTATGACAGAATACTCCCTCTCCTTCTTCCCTTCTCCCAACCCACCTATGACAGAATACTCCCTCTCCTTCCTCCCTTCTCCCAACCCACCTATGACAGAATGCACTCTCTCCTTCCACCCATCTCCCAACCCACATATGACAGAATACTCCCTCTCCTTCTTCCCTTCTCCCAACCCACCTATGACAGAATACTCCCTCTCCTTCCACCCATCTCCCAACCCACCTATGACAGAATACACTCTCTCCTTCCACCCATCTCCCAACCCACCTATGACAGAATACACTCTCTCCTTCCACCCTTCTCCCAACCCACCTATGACAGAATACTCCCTCTCCTTCCACCCATCTCCCAACCCACCTATGACAGAATACACTCTCTCCTTCCACCCATCTCCCAACCCACCTATGACAGAATACTCCCTCTCCTTCTTCCCTTCTCCCAACCCACCTATGACAGAATACTCCCTCTCCTTCCACCCATCTCCCAACCCACCTATGACAGAATACTCCCTCTCCTTCCACCCATCTCCCAACCCACCTATGACAGAATACACCCTCTCCTTCACCCTTCTCCCAACCCACCTATGACAGAATACTCCCTCTCCTTCTTCCCTTCTCCCAACCCACCTATGACAGAATACTCCCTCTCCTTCCTCCCTTCTCCCAACCCACCTATGACAGAATGCACTCTCTCCTTCCACCCATCTCCCAACCCACATATGACAGAATACTCCCTCTCCTTCTTCCCTTCTCCCAACCCACCTATGACAGAATACTCCCTCTCCTTCCACCCATCTCCCAACCCACCTATGACAGAATGCACTCTCTCCTTCCACCCATCTCCCAACCCACCTATGACAGAATACACTCTCTCCTTCCACCCTTCTCCCAACCCACCTATGACAGAATACTCCCTCTCCTTCCACCCATCTCCCAACCCACCTATGACAGAATCACTCTCTCCTTCCACCCATCTCCCAACCCACCTATGACAGAATACTCCCTCTCCTTCCTCCCTTCTCCCAACCCACCTATGACAGAATACTCCCTCTCCTTCCTCCCTTCTCCCAACCCACCTATGACAGAATACACTCTCTCCTTCCACCCATCTCCCAACCCACCTATGACAGAATACTCCCTCTCCTTCCTCCCTTCTCCCAACCCACCTATGACAGAATACTCCCTCTCCTTCCACCCATCTCCCAACCCACCTATGACAGAATACTCCCTCTCCTTCCACCCATCTCCCAACCCACCTATGACAGAATACTCCCTCTCCTTCCACCCATCTCCCAACCCACCTATGACAGAATACACCCTCTCCTTCCACCCATCTCCCAACCCACCTATGACAGAATACTCCCTCTCCTTCCACCCATCTCCCAACCCACCTATGACAGAATACTCCCTCTCCTTCCACCCATCTCCCAACCCACCTATGACAGAATACACCCTCTCCTTCCACCCATCTCCCAACCCACCTATGACTGAATACACCCTCTCCTTCCACCCATCTCCCAACCCACCTATGACAGAATACTCCCTCTCCTTCCTCCCTTCTCCCAACCCACCTATGACAGAATACTCCCTCTCCTTCCACCCATCTCCCAACCCACCTATGACAGAATACTCCCTCTCCTTCCACCCATCTCCCAACCCACCTATGACAGAATACACCCTCTCCTTCCACCCATCTCCCAACCCACCTATGACAGAATACTCCCTCTCCTTCTTCCCTTCTCCCAACCCACCTATGACAGAATACACCCTCTCCTTCCACCCTTCTCCCAACCCACCTATGACAGAATACACTCTCTCCTTCCACCCATCTCCCAACCCACCTATGACAGAATACTCCCTCTCCTTCCTCCCTTCTCCCAACCCACCTATGACAGAATACTCCCTCTCCTTCCTCCCTTCTCCCAACCCACCTATGACAGAATACTCCCTCTCCTTCCTCCCTTCTCCCAACCCACCTATGACAGAATACTCCCTCTCCTTCCTCCCTTCTCCCAACCCACCTATGACAGAATACACTCTCTCCTTCCACCCATCTCCCAACCCACCTATGACAGAATACTCCCTCTCCTTCCACCCTTCTCCCAACCCACCTATGACAGAATACACACTCTCCTTCCACCCATCTCCCAACCCACCTATGACAGAATACACTCTCTCCTTCCACCCATCTCCCAACCCACCTATGACAGAATACTCCCTCTCCTTCCACCCATCTCCCAACCCACCTATGACAGAATACTCCCTCTCCTTCCACCCTTCTCCCAACCCACCTATGACAGAATACACTCTCTCCTTTCACCCTTCTCCCAACCCACCTATGACAGAATACACTCTCTCCTTCCACCCATCTCCCAACCCACCTATGACAGAATACACTCTCTCCTTCCACCCATCTCCCAACCCACCTATGACAGAATACTCCCTCTCCTTCCACCCATCTCCCAACCCACCTATGACAGAATACTCCCTCTCCTTCCACCCATCTCCCAACCCACCTATGACAGAATACTCCCTCTCCTTCTTCCCTTCTCCCAACCCACCTATGACAGAATACACTCTCTCCTTCCACCCATCTCCCAACCCACCTATGACAGAATACTCCCTCTCCTTCCACCCATCTCCCAACCCACCTATGACAGAATACACTCTCTCCTTCCACCCATCTCCCAACCCACCTATGACAGAATACACTCTCTCCTTCCACCCTTCTCCCAACCCACCTATGACAGAATACTCCCTCTCCTTCCTCCCTTCTCCCAACCCACCTATGACAGAATACACTCTCTCCTTCCACCCATCTCCCAACCCACCTATGACAGAATACACTCTCTCCTTCCACCCATCTCCCAACCCACCTATGACTGAATACACCCTCTCCTTCCTCCCTTCTCCCAACCCACCTATGACAGAATACTCCCTCTCCTTCCACCCACCTATGACAGAATACTCCCTCTCCTTCCACCCATCTCCCAACCCACCTATGACAGAATACTCCCTCTCCTTCCACCCATCTCCCAACCCACCTATGACAGAATACACTCTCTCCTTCCACCCATCTCCCAACCCACCTATGACAGAATACTCCCTCTCCTTCCACCCATCTCCCAACCCACCTATGACAGAATACACTCTCTCCTTCCACCCATCTCCCAACCCACCTATGACAGAATACACTCTCTCCTTCCACCCATCTCCCAACCCACCTATGACAGAATACACTCTCTCCTTCCACCCATCTCCCAACCCACCTATGACAGAATACACTCTCTCCTTCCACCCTTCTCCCAACCCACCTATGACAGAATACTCCCTCTCCTTCCACCCATCTCCCAACCCACCTATGACAGAATACTCCCTCTCCTTCCACCCATCTCCCAACCCACCTATGACAGAATACACTCTCTCCTTCCACCCATCTCCCAACCCACCTATGACAGAATACTCCCTCTCCTTCCACCCATCTCCCAACCCACATATGACAGAATACACTCTCTCCTTCCACCCATCTCCCAACCCACCTATGACAGAATACACTCTCTCCTTCCACCCATCTCCCAACCCACCTATGACAGAATACACTCTCTCCTTCCACCCATCTCCCAACCCACCTATGACAGAATACACTCTCTCCTTCCACCCTTCTCCCAACCCACCTATGACAGAATACTCCCTCTCCTTCCACCCATCTCCCAACCCACCTATGACAGAATACTCCCTCTCCTTCCACCCATCTCCCAACCCACCTATGACAGAATACACTCTCTCCTTCCACCCATCTCCCAACCCACCTATGACAGAATACTCCCTCTCCTTCCACCCATCTCCCAACCCACCTATGACAGAATACTCCCTCTCCTTCCTCCCTTCTCCCAACCCACCTATGACTGAATACACTCTCTCCTTCCACCCATCTCCCAACCCACCTATGACAGAATACACTCTCTCCTTCCACCCATCTCCCAACCCACCTATGACAGAATACACTCTCTCCTTCCACCCTTCTCCCAACCCACCTATGACAGAATACACTCTCTCCTTCCACCCATCTCCCAACCCACCTATGACAGAATACACTCTCTCCTTCCACCCATCTCCCAACCCACCTATGACAGAATACACTCTCTCCTTCCACCCATCTCCCAACCCACCTATGACAGAATACTCCCTCTCCTTCCTCCCTTCTCCCAACCCACCTATGACAGAATACACTCTCTCCTTCCACCCTTCTCCCAACCCACCTATGACAGAATACTCCCTCTCCTTCCACCCTTCTCCCAACCCACCTATGACAGAATACACTCTCTCCTTCCACCCATCTCCCAACCCACCTATGACAGAATACTCCCTGTCCTTCCACCCATCTCCCAACCCACCTATGACAGAATACTCCCTCTCCTTCCACCCATCTCCCAACCCACCTATGACAGAATACACTCTCTCCTTCCACCCATCTCCCAACCCACCTATGACAGAATACTCCCTCTCCTTCCTCCCTTCTCCCAACCCACCTATGACAGAATACACTCTCTCCTTCCACCCTTCTCCCAACCCACCTATGACAGAATACTCCCTCTCCTTCCACCCATCTCCCAACCCACCTATGACAGAATACACTCTCTCCTTCCACCCATCTCCCAACCCACCTATGACAGAATACTCCCTCTCCTTCCACCCATCTCCCAACCCACCTATGACAGAATACACTCTCTCCTTCCACCCATCTCCCAACCCACCTATGACAGAATACACTCTCTCCTTCCACCCATCTCCCAACCCACCTATGACAGAATACATTCTCTCCTTCCACCCATCTCCCAACCCACCTATGACAGAATACATTCTCTCCTTCCACCCATCTCCCAACCCACCTATGACAGAATACACTCTCTCCTTCCACCCATCTCCCAACCCACCTATGACAGAATACATTCTCTCCTTCCACCCTTCTCCATTCTCACCTATAACCCTCTTGCGTGGTGGCCGGCCGAGCTTCTTTGCCGGGCCCGTGGCAAGTTTAGGCATCGGGGTCTTTGTCTTTATATTCACACGACGCTGAGGCCCCTGGATGAACTTTGACTTCACTGGTGTGTTGCCGTAGAACTGCTTCTTGCCCAAGACGCCGGACTTCTGCGACATGTTGCTGACAAGGACTAGAGGGGTTGACGCTGCCGCCCGGTCCAGGCGGGGCGTCTTGTTGGTCGGCTGGGGGGTGAAGTAGCGAGGTTCGTCTGGGAGGGATTTGCCGCAGCTGTCACAAGTGTCGTAGTCCTCACTCATGTTGCCGCAGTGGTCACACACCGCATACTTCCCGTGCTCTCGCTGGACATCACAGTGGACATGAGATAGTATATTTTCTGGCAGAGTATGAAAATGTACTGAAAACATCTTCTACTGAATGTCTCTAAAGATTCAATTGATTGACACATGGGACCTGTTTTGCTAAGATAAAGAGCTCATAAAGAAAATTCATCTTTAAGGAAAATCTTTTGTTAAATTAAATGATTTTTTTTTCAATACGCAAAATATATTGATTTTTTCAATATATTTTTTCAATATTGCCAAGGACACTATTTCCATGACACACAAGTGACAATGTCCCACTAGCACTTCATGGCGTTGACAGGTATTCAAGATCACTGTTAAGGATAAAAAAATTATTTTAAAGAGCAAAATCCAGTTTAAGAGCTTTTAGCAACATTAGTGAAATGATTCCCTGATGAGCTATGCATAAACCTACAAACAGTGGTTACGTTGTTCTGTATATGTATTTCACAGCTAGGTCACCTTTTCTCACAATGTTTCATCAGACCTACCGGCTTACTGGGTCGCTTCTGGGATTTAACAGCCGCAATATTAACTGTTGCAGCCCCACTGTCATCGACAGCACCTGCAGAACCAGCCAAAATTACAATGAATTAACTTGCTGGTGATATTTAGTAACAAACATCATTTTATTTTGTCTCACAGTGTAGTCAACATGTTACCAACTATGGGAAATGTTACAAGGTCCTCATGCATTGGTCGCAGTGGTAGTCCTCTGGACTAACAGACCAAACACTGATGCTATCAATTCATCCTGGGTTTAATTCCAGAGGACAAACTGTCTTACTAAAAACTCTTGCACAATTATCAAAAACATAACCAGAAGCAAATACTTACAATATTCAATGTGCTTGACTACAAAACCACGATTTATTTTATGTAAATACTAAACTATGTGTTTAGAATCGATAGTCATCGTGACATTGTAAAATCCAATATAAACAAACCTGTTTTAGTAGCTAGAATAAATTGATAATTATTTACATAACTAAGTTGTTATATATTTACTACACAGCTAACCAAAATTAAATTACCAGTAAATAGAAATTCATAAAAATAATTTCAATAGATCTTATTACTCAGTATATTGAATGTTAACTGCCGTTTGTAAAACCACACAAACTGGAATTGATAAACATGAACAAAACCATGGATGGATGTGTCTGTCTGTGGTACTATTGAATGAGCATTGCAGTATATTCTCGCAGGAACATATTACAACCCTCAGGGGACAAACAAGAATTACCGCTGACTCCGTGAGACGTTCCCGCCATCACACAGACTGATTTTGATACAGTCCCATCTTCACTGTTCACCTGGTTGTGAATTGACGGCCTTCAACACGCAAGTGTATTATGGGTAATGCAATGCATCAATACACATATCAGTTGGAAAGGAAAACTTACAACACAAATTGGCAAATTAACAAACATTCACAAAGGTGACCAAAATACCAGTATGAAGAAGTGTGTAAATCAATAATGTTTAAAAATAATTTCTATTTCATTCAAATGTTAACTAACATTTTTACAGGTACATGAAATTATAGAGAAAATGTTATGTAAAATTAAAACACTACTACCATATACATATGAACCACTTAGCATCAAAATGCTAGTGTAACAAAATATATTTCTAAAATCTAATATCACGAGAGCAGAGTTAATTTTGCACATATACTTAATAGTTCCTTTATTAAAAACATTGACAAGAGTACACAAAAACATACGTTTATATGTGTACACACAATATTTGAAGGGGCAAACAGGAATTCGTTGACTTTTTATGTAAGTTAACCACTTAAATATCATTCTTAAATGGCTGCAGCAATACATTATTCCAATATTGAGCAATATCAGCGTACACAGTAAGACACCATGTTCAACAGTCGCTATTCACTGACCGAGTAAGTTTTTCTTTTCCGACAGAGGAATGGTTCCACCTGCGTCCACCGTTGACCAAACCACATGTCTGTTGACCAATGGCTCCAGCCACTTGTGCTGTGCTGACGTTTGTCAAAATCACTTGCTGGTCACTATGACAGAAACGAGAGGGTTCTAAGAAACAGTAAACAGTAATAAAAAACATAAAAATAGCGCAAAAAGGAGTACTTTCTTCTTAATCTTTTTTGTAGAATTAGCCAAGAACATTCTGAACTACCAATTTACACAAATTATATATATATATATATGTATATGTATATATGTATATATGTATATATGTATATATGTATATATGTATATATGTATATATGTATATATGTATATATATATATATATATATATATATATATATATATATATCGCCTGTTATAACGCGGTAGTTGGGGTCCACGAAATGGAACCGCGTTGTAAACGAGGCGCGTTATAGATTATATTCCGCCAGGGGCGCCACCACCCCCAAAACGCTACAACAGCAACCAAAGCCAATGTGCTGGTTGCACGGTGTATGCGTGATTTATGAAACTAACTGACATTGAAACCAACGTAAATGTGTATTACGTTAAAATAATATACACTGTCGAATGTTGAACTGAGTAAATCTTGCGAATGGTGTACAGTTTTGAAATAAATGCGAACTGAGGCGGAGCAGTACGCGGTCGCGGTCTAAAATAACCTTGAACTCAGCAGCCGAAACGCACAAATGATTTGACATGTTGCCGAAGTCGGTCAAATATTAATACTTATACTAATTGCGCTCACTGTTGGCTTAATTTCATCTTTTAATCAATCCCAAAATATAAATTTAGATCGCACATTTACTGTGCCGATTTATAATGCAATTCACGGTGGTTCGAGGCTACTGCGGTTCACACGCAGTTGACGAATTCATATATTTGCGCACAACTAAATGTTTTTTCGTATACGTAGTGAAGAAAACATAACATAACTTTAGCCTGCCATTTCAGTACCATAATTATTTTTTGTCACCGCCCGATTCGTAAGCAATTTAATTGCCATTTACAAGCCGACGAAGGCGCTCGTTCGCGGAAGCCACAGTGAACGGGCGCCTTCGCCGAAGCCACAGCGAACTGGCAAGAGACAAACGCGATTGATATCGGCGCAAACAAACAGGACTTTGTACCAAATTGACTGTGCCTAAAGTTAATTAAATGCAATCAAAGGAATTGGTAACGTTTTAAACAAACACTTAAGAAATTACCACACAAACCAAGCGCTGGTTACACAATAGATCGGTTTGAAAAACGATTGGATTGGTGCCGCGAAGCCGACGGCAGAGCAGAAGCCAGGGGCACAACGAACTCAGCAACGCAGTTGTACTTCTGTGTTAAATGTCTTAATATCAATAAATTGTTTCTAGATACACCTGTACAAGACAAACATGAGGACTTCATAAAATAAGTGACAGTTAATTACAGCGTTATTGTTAGCTGTAGCGCCCATTTCCCCCTGGCGGCAGAAATTCGGGGTCCACGACCGACCGCGTTATAGCCGATTCGCGTTATAGCGAGTCGCGTTATAGCGAGGCGCGACTGTATATATATATATCAAAATGCCATGCTCTGTAAGGCGAAACACAGTCAGGGTTGGCACGTTTTTCCCACCCTGGTAAATACCGGGCGGTAATTACCGGTAATTACCATCCTGGGAAAAACCTCAAATAGTGGTAAATACCAGACTACCTGGGAAAAACTCTTAAAGTGATTAAATTTGAACCATTTTTGCAATATAAGTTACTGTACCATCACCATAATGATACATGTGTACTTATACATCAGTACTGGTATACATCAGTATACTTTCTGTTTATATTTTATTAAACACAAATGCATAATATAACACCATTTTATAGTGGAGATTTATTGATGGGCATTCTTTCAATATATATTGAATGGATTAAATGTGTGCCTGCACCATGGGCAATCCATGCCATGTGCCACGTGGCTTATAGTGGGTGATAAAAGGCAACCATACTTATGCAGGTACACAGTGATGAGTTAGGAACACATGAGTCAGAAGGCCAACATAGAACTATCTTCATGATTATTCTAATATAATTGGATAATTATATCCTTTTGTGATTTTGCCTTAGCTTCTGATAATTATATGTTCAAGACAATTATTTTGCTTTGCAATTTGTGGACAAGAGTGAATTTAGTAAAAATGAAAGATTTGTGAATGTCTGACAGAAAGTGCCTGCCTACTCTGGTCTACTGATTCTGAGATACATGGCTTCCCAGCAGAGGATCCCAGCAGATTACAAGTTCAAATATTAAGCTGGAGCTGATTTGGGGCTCACAGAGACAATGACTACAGATGTCTACAGTTAGCCTGTATATTCCCCCAAGTCTGAATGTTTGCTGAGTGGGTACAGTAGAGTCTGCCAATGTCCAGAGCCCAACATTTCTTTTGTTCCTTAAACAGATTACCAACTGACACCTGACAGTACTAGACTTTAGTCTAGTACTTGGCATTGTCCTGTGTGAGAATGACACTGACATTTGTTACTAAAATATTAATGATCAGTTTTCTTTTGAATATCTTGTTGACTTCATGTTTTAAACAAATACAAGGATACACCTGAACTAGTAACTGGTGAACTAGTTAACTTTAGATGAATATATTATAAATGGACAGTGGTAATATAAATTATAGAGTTATTCCCACATATTTACCGGTAAATACCACTTTTACCGGTAATTACCGGGTTATTCCCACTGCCCTGTCTAAAACCAGTTTTTCCCGGAAATGTGCCAACCCTGAAACACACACACCTGCCTATCTGGGAGATACCATGTTCAGACCGGTGCTGTTACCTACCTGGAAGAGACCATGTTCAGACCGGTGCTGTTACCTACCTGGAAGAGACCATGTTCAGACCGGTGCTGTTGCCTACCTGGAAGAGACCATGTTCAGACCGGTACTATTGCCTACCTGGAAGAGACCATGTTCAGACCGGTGCTGTTGCCTACCTGGAATAGACCATGTTCAGACCGGTGCTGTTGCCTACCTGGAAGAGACCATGTTCAGACCGGTGCTGTTGCCTACCTGGAAGAGACCATGTTCAGACCGGTGCTGTTGCCTACCTGGAAGAGACCATGTTCAGACCGGTACTATTGCCTACCTGGAAGAGACCATGTTCAGACCGGTGCTGTTTCCTCTCATTGTTTTTTGCTGCAGCTTCCTGTTTCCACCTCCACCCCCCCTGACCTGTCCCCCTTCGTGGGGATTGGACGTCTGAGCTGGGGAAGTAGCCACATTTCCTGCAGCGCCACCTAGGAGAGAAAGCTTTTTAACCTCATGGATCCTGAACCCTGATATATCGGGGGTTTACACTAGGGTGTACAATAATCACTAGATGTCACTAGATGTCACTTTTTGTGGAAACTTCGTCAAATTATACCCGGATGTAGACAGGAGATTTTCCGACAGTTTGACATCAAGTTTACATATATCTATCAAGAAAAATGGTACTTTCTAGCAAAATCAAATCAGCAGTTGATCGTAGATGTTTCACTATTCATGTTAGCGATGTCCATGAGCAAGAATTGTAATTATTTAGTTAGGATGTCCGATGATTTGGATAAAAATGTGAAAAGCAGCAGCTATGTTAACAGCTGTGTTTGACATCGGCAATATTTCATTCGATTCTGAGCTGTCAAATAATTGGGCCTTAGCCACAAAATAAAACTGATTTTGATGTATCTTATCATCCATCTTGTTTCTTGTCGGGATTGTTGACATATAAAACATTCTGATTATTTTCAATATGTTTTGTAGTCACGTGACAGTAATTTTGATGACACAGTGTAGGCAAATTTATTCTGTTTTATACAATATAATTGTCCAATTTTGGCAGTGTCATTTGCTGTATGTACTGTTTCAATTCTGATTTGAGATAGACAGGACCAACTTCCTGAGTGATATAAAATAGAACCCAATTGATGTATGAGTGTTAGTTTTTGTGTTACTTGTTGAAGACACCTTATATCTTGCAATGATATAATAATTGATAAAATAACTGCTTATAATTATGGAGGAATCAACAAAACAAAACTGATTATATATTGTCGGCCATCTTGGATTTTTGATATATGTGAATTATTAATTAATTAATTTTGGTTAGTCATACAACAATGATGTGTACATCAATATATAGATAATTCCTTTCTGGTTCAGATTATATACACTTTTATATAATTGTGATGAATAGTTGTTACGATACAGTTCATTATGTGAACCCAAGTCTGGTCTTAGTGTTGAGGCCCTCAGAAACTCAGGGCTTTAAGAGGTTAATCATGTTTTGTTATGACAAACAGTTATAAGAAACTGGCGAGTTGCCAGATCTCCATGGGCTGATTTTGTTTCATGAAGCATTCTCAAACAATTTCAGTACAATAAGCCCATCCAGCAGTATTAACAATGTCTGCTAATCAAATAATTTTTATTCACAATTTCCACGTGACTCGCATTAAATATTTTGACCATTCCATGAACACAATTTTTTGACATATCTCTTATAATAATGTATTTTAAAAGTTCAACTTATGCATAGAGGAACTTAAAGGTATAAGGTATTAAATGATGCCAACAAATAATTTTTTATTACATAGTATGATTTTTATTTGAATCTAATCTTAGCGTGACTCGCGTTACAGCAAACGGAAAATCCAAAAACGTCACTTGATACATGACAAGTTTCTCCTCAAAGTATAAATGGTAGCAAACAATGAATACCCTTGTGTGAAACACAAATAAATAAGGTTTCAAAAAATGGCATTAGTGATTTGAAATGTTCTCAATAACATACAAATATATTAGATAATCAGCGTGACTCGCTTACTGTGACTCGCGTTACATGAAATCCATTATCACAGTTAAGTCATTATGCATATTTTAGCTTGAGGGAAATCAATTTTTCAGTCTGTAATTTAGGTAACACACAATATTACATTTAAAAAATAAATTAACCTTCTAAAATATTGTATAGTTTTAAAGGAAGTAATGCACACTTGAACTTGGTGTTTTAATTCCAGAAAGATTTCGTAGTTTTAAAAGTAAAACACCAAGGTGATTGTTTTTCATAAAAGTTGCCTTTACAATTATTTTGCAAGGCCACTTACATGCTAGTTTTATTATGAAAACTAACTAAACATGTTGTTATTTCTAGCATGGAACAACTTGACTGCTTCAATGTGGACCACAGGAATAGCACCTTTGTGTTCATAAGATTGTTTTTGATCAGGTGATGCCTCAATTTGAACTGTGCTGTACAGTTTTCGCATGACAGCTTTCCTCCCTTTCAGAGTTGGTGGGAGTGACGGATCCAAAACAGTCTCTTTGTTTTTGTTGTTGCTTTTGCCAACTGGTATTGTTATTTACTCTTGCCTTTTCAGGGCTCGACATTTGGCTATTCAATTGCTCACATTCTCTTGCCTCTTTTTCTTCAGACTCTTTTGTTCAGACAAAAGCAGGTTATGTTCCCTTGCCTTCTTTGCATCGTGGCTCTTTGTACTCATTTCATTCTGATGTTTGCAGTAATCTTTATATTTACCTTGAGTACAGAGCTTCAGAAGTCTCTTTCACTGTCTTTCAGTGCTGTGAATGTCGAGAAAGAACCTGAACTCGGTTCCAGTGAATATGTCAAATGTTTATCAATAAACATACAAGAAATAATTCTGAATGTTGTTTTATTTAAGAGCAACAATTAAACTTCTTATGAAAAACCCATTTTCATTGCCAATTTAACATCTTTCATTAATTCATGCTGATATTTTCACCTACCTAGGTATACAGGTAAGAAGTTAATCTTACTAAATAATTCCTACACTGACTGCTATCTATCAAAACTAAATATTTTAATATGTAAAAACTTACTGGAAATTAAACATGAACACATTTATCTGAATAGTAGAAAAATGGTGTATACCGGTACGTAAGTCTGGCATGCATTCAGCACATGTCCATGTGTGGGGATTATGTACACAGCTAACTGGTCAATTTGAACCCTTTTGTTTGTAATTAATGTATTTTTTATGAACATAAGTAATTTCTTATTATTCAATAATGATGGAAAAGAGATTCACTGGTGATAGATGAAATCAGATTCAAAATCTTTTGTTTTTAAAGAAGCATGTGATTTAATAATAAACTGGACCATTAAAGGCTTATGGGATATATTAGTAAACAAATTTATTTTCGTGGTAGAATTATCATTAATGAAAACATTAATACTGCAGTCTATATTATGCTTTTGCAACAAATTGATATATGTCTTAGAAGAAGTGAGAAAAATCTAACAAATGCATTGTAACTCGCATTACAAATACCTTATTTTTCGTGACTCGTGTTACATGTGACTCGCATTACACATATTCAGTGTCCAATATCACAGTATAGATTCACTAGATATGGGTATAGTTTGTATCATTTAATAAGCTATAAAATGAAGGAGGAGATTTATAATGGGCAGTCTCAGACTACCAAAGGTTGCTGTATAAAATTAAAAATCTATAATTTGTGACTTGCTACGCAAAAATCACCACCTCAGTGTAGAAGCATATCTTGAAAAATGCAGAACAGACTCAGAAATGTTATTGTCATAATACATGAGACTAAGGCTTAAAAAAATAACAGCAACTCAGCAAACCAAGAAAGTAACAGAAAATAGGGCTATAAAGGACCACTAATTATTGACATTATAAATGAGCGTAATGTTATGATTTCAGTGCTAATGGTTGAGTAGCATTTTCACATAACGCATTGTGCAAATATTGAAAAAAAATTCTTTCCTATAACTTTAAGTTATGTCCTATCAAAAACATGTAATATTCCATTGAAATTCAATGAATAAAAGTTCAGATCTTTTTCAAAATGTTCAGGGAAATATCCTCATCTGCTATGTGGAAGCACTTGTTCTATATAGCTGTTTAGGCTGATGCTTCCACATTGCAAGAGCACTAATCATAGATTACTGCCCTGTTGATTTTTATTCGAAATTTCTTCAATTTTGTGTAACTGACTGATTGAAAATCTTTTCTGCAGTAATGGCAGACAACATGTCATTGATGGCGATTTACCAAACAACTTTAGCCGTTGACGATCATTATAAGTAAATAACGCTGATGATGTAAACGTGTACAACGCCGACTATGTAAACATTTACAGATAGACTCACAGAGGCAAACCTGTAACTAACAGCGGCAGTGTATTCGATCACTCTGGCACAAACAATCTTACCGACCACTCACCTCCCGTCCACTTGAAGAACTTGCCATCCCAGATGACTTTTAAAGTCCGCCCATTGGGGTACTGCAGGGCGTATTCCTGCCCCACGACCAGACTCGCGTTAGACGCATCCGTAGATATCGTCATCTGACCACCCGGCGAGGACGCCGAGACAGGTGCTGTCACTGCACTGCTGACTACAGTGCGGCACTGTGCAGGTGGAGCCACTGACGGGGTGACAATTCCGGCCCTGGGTGGGGTGACAGCGCATACGGCAGGCCGTGGAGTCTGGGCCTGTGCCACAAAGCGCTGCGGCTTGGCAGGAATGCGAGGCGCCATGTTGGGAGAGGCGGCATTTACCTCTGCGAGTCTTTGGCCAGTGAGAGACGACGTTTGTACCTGGACCATCTGACCATTGCTGGTGCGAATGAACGTCATCGCACCTCCCGGGCTGACCTGTCGCAGTGATTGTAACTGCTGCTGTAGTGGCGCCATCTGGCAGGGCGATCGCACCGCCGTGTGTGCCACTTGCGACATGACGCCGCCCACCGTCACCATCTTGTTGTTGTTGATCGGTCGCACCGCTTGTGGCGGTGTCTTGGCAGCCAGCACTGACTGCATGACAAACTGCGACCGTGGCGTCGTGATGTTACGCTGCTGTGCGATGTTTGCGACAATCCCACGCTGCACGTCGGGCGACTGAATCGCCCTGCCACCGAGCATCTTCTGTTGCATGCTGGGAGGTCTAAGAAGCGACTTCGGAGCTGCAACTCTCGGCTGCCCTCGTATGAGGGAAATCGTTGATGCACCGTGCGTTCCACCAGGTGGCAGTGCACTCGGCCTTGTCATCACGAGGTGCTCGCCCTGCGGCAGTCCTATGGTCTGTGCACACGCCAGAGAAGAGCCGCCCACAGCTGGACTCTGTGCTGTCGTCACACTGTCACTGAACGCAGCTTCGAGCAGTGAGGATGACGATATTGTCTGGTTCTGTACTGCTGTGTTCTCATCTTGTGTGTACAAGATATAAACGGTCGTCGTCTCTTGTTGGTCTTCTTGTGAGACGTCCCTGCACGACAAACAACTTATGAATGATGTGTATAGAATATTCATAAATAACACCGGGTGACATAACTTGAAGATTTTTTCATTGTAAATGTTATGTTTACGGTGATATAACTTGGAGAAGATAAATGTTATATATAATTTTTTTCAAATCATCGCAGGAGTGTCACTTTTACATAGCCTATTTTAAAAAGTACCATAGACAATAAATAATTATAAAAAATAATTATATTCTAAATCTGACTCGCATATAGCATTCATGAAAAAGTAACAAGTGTTCTAAAATTATAATCTTTTGGTTCTAGATGTTATATTATAAATGTTATATATATTATATATATATAATATATATATATACACTTTTTAGGCAGGCCACTGTGGGAGATATGATAATGCTCTATACAAAACTAGGGTATGATTAATGTCATTAAAATTGTACACCAAAGAACACCATAACTACACATACCCGTCTGACGTTGCTGGAATCATCTGCTGCTGAACGATCTGCTGTTGTTGGTACCCCAGCTGCTGCAACTGCAGCTGTTGCTGCTGCTCGAGATCCACCACCAACTGTGGCTGCTGCTCAACAACGAACTGTTGTTGTTGTTGCTGCTCCTGCTGTTGTTGTTGCTCCAGCTGCTGCTGTTGTTGTTGCTCCAGCTGCTGCTGTTCCACTTCCCTCTGCTGCTGTTCTTGCTGCTGCTGGTCGAGCAGACGGCTGATTGCGTTTGGGTCAACGCCACACGTGCGGAAATATTGCTGTATCTGCTGCACGTCCATTGGCTCACCCAGTTCCTGTTGTCTCTCCAGCTTCTTGATGAAGTCCTGCAGCACAGACTGAGCAGTGCGGGTGGGTGGCACGTCCCCCAAGCCCTCCACCTCCAGGACGGCCTCTGTCTGCGCACACAGCTGCTGCTGCACCTGCAGCTGCTCCGGGGCCTCGATCAGCTGTGGCGGCTGCTGCTCCTGTTGCATCTGCAGCTCTTGTTCTTGTTGCTCCTGTAGCTGCTGCTGTTGTTTTTCATGTTGTAGCTGTTGCTGTTCATGTTGTCGCTGCTGTTGTTGTTCTTGATGTAGTTGCTCTTGCTGTAGTTGCTCCTGCAGCTGTTGTTGCTGTTGCACTTGATCCGGCTGTGTCTGCAAACTCTGCATCAGTTGTTCTTGTTGCTCCTGCAGCTGTTCGTGAAGCTGCTGTTGTATGAACTGCTGTTGTTGCTGTTGTTGCTGGGCTGCTGGGCTCTCTTGTGACTGCTGCAATAGCAGCTGTTGTTCCTTTACCTGCTCCCACAGCTGCTGTTGCTCCTGCTGCCACTGCTCCGTGCGCTCCGGCAGATGTTGCTGCTGCATTTCAATCAGGAGCTGAGCCACCTCTTCTGTCTCCTGCTGGGACGGGTCGTCCATCTTTGGTCAGTCGACACAGTGATCAGTACGACGCAAACCGTGTCAAATAAATGGGTGATCTGGAAAACAAGTATATGCACTTAGCTATAGCAACAAGCACTTAGCTACAGTAGCAAGTACTAAGCTACAGAAACACCTTAATCAATGTATACACACTAATAAAAACATTGTTGTACATAATAAAAACTAAGATTTGCTTCCATGTTTTAAGTAACAATATTCTGTTGCTCAGTATTATGACACGATGGATTGCAGTGCCCAACAGCTGCTTAGGTAATGCGTTATGGCTGTATGCACAATTTTAAAATACAAATTCATTTTGGAAACAACTTGGAGGGTAGGGAATCATTACAAGGTGACATTTTTGGCAAACATTTGGTTGGCTAAGATGGTCCACTCAGAAAAGATCAACAATAATTATGACATTTAGTTACTGTGTATGACATTTTAAAACAGTTGTAAATTATGTTATGTACTTCTTCCATATCTAGCTTTACATGGGAACAGTGTTAAGTAGATTAAAATCATGTCTAATGCACCAATTGGATCAATGTTCACACAAATATTTCACATTTTGGTACTTTTGCAGTTTAGCCCTGCACCATGAAAAAAACCCACATCAATCAAAATAAGCATGTTTTGAAATAAAACATTAGCCTCACGGGAAACTCAGGTAGATTGTGCTACTTTAGGATTCACTGAAGGATCTGACAGGGAAGAAGACTTAGGATTACTTTGAAGGTACTTTTGGCAAGATTTACATCAGGTGTTTAGACTGTTTACATGCATTTGTACATGGAGGGTAGCAAATAAGACATACAGTGGCACCACTGACTGGAGTTTCCTGTGATGAAAATAATGTACATGTGCAAAAACAAGTGTATTTTGATCAAAAAGACAGTAATTTTTAATTGTAGTAAAGATACAGTGGATACCTGATGTGAAATTTGGTGACTGTACGTGATGGTTTTTGTGGTTTTTTCAAGGTATGGGCCTAAACTGCAAAGTACCCACATTTGACCTAGATAGCTAACAAAGATGGGATTTTTAGTTTCTCATGCTATTAATCATGTTAACAAGTGAGTATACTGGCATTCAGAATGTATAGAAATTTTCATTCACTGGACTGGCATGAAATTACCTTAAAAAACCCATACAATTACAAGAAAATATACCCCAAATATGTCCACTCCCTTCGTGTGACACCCACTCATTACTTGGCACTAGTGAATGATCAACAAAACACTCACGTCAATATAACCATTATTAAATGTACGTTCAATGTTTGCAAAGACAAACATTTGATTACGATTAAAACTGGGTTGTTACAAACGCCAACGTCAAAGGACTGCCTATGAGTAGGTGGCAATGGCCAATGCCGGTGCTACGGATGGATGCAGCGACGGCGTAGACTACGACTAACTGTACCATAGATTATATATATTTCAACGGCTGCAGCACGTTAATTTTGCCATAAACCATATATCTCAAATTCCTCTAAGCTGTGAAATATTTTAACACTGAGACAGTTCGACATTATATGTGGTTGTAGGCATGCCAACTGGGCACCTGAATTTTGAACATGGCTGGCATGTCATGTGCGAAAAATTGCGAATTTTTACGAGCTAAAGACGCTATATAACGCAGTATTTAAGCCATTTTAAATATGACGTTAACCAAAAATGTTACATACCTTCTATTACACATTATACTAAACGGGGGGAGTACAGGTACATCTGGATATATTAGTGCTTTGTCTGAAATGATTGTCGAACATCCTCACGAAAAACTACCATCGTCAGATCTCAACATTGCTTGCCGATTTGTGGCATATTACGACAATCGTAGAGGACAGTGCCCGGGAAAATCATTATAACAAATACTCACGCAACTTTTTGAGTTTAAAGGCATATATACGAGTTAGTAAATACAATAGTATTTTCCAATAAAATTATATGCAATTCCTCATCAATAGTCTGAATAGTTTCAGGCGAAATGTCGCAATATAAAAGCGACACCTATCAATAGACTAAAGCAACAAAAGGGTGATTTTCTCGTTATTCAAATGAACTACACAAATAAGTTTGAATCGCAGATCAACATATTTCTCGTGGAAGACATTTAATAAAACCTACACTTTTGAAAGTAATTACTTCACATAATTTACATAATGTAAACATTTTTATCAAAATAAACACTAAAGATATAATGCTTATTTAATTTACTTGTGTGCATGACAACGGGTGGAATATGCTTAATATCTGTGCCACTTAAAATCCGCAGCGTGTTCCAGTTATAATGACACACGATAAAAGAGCACTGGTCTTTGAAGTTACTCTAACTATCCAATGTTCAGTTTGAGAAACCTTCATTTTAATTTATTTTCGTGGCCTAACTTTAAAAATAGGAAGGGGGTTTCCTTAATGGAGTTTCTCGGAATATTCTCCCATGTATAAACTAAATATCTGTCTTATCTGTGGCCATTTTTAGAAAACGGTTAATTCTGCATGTCTACCGCTGCGTTGTTTTGACTATGATGATACTGGTTAAGAGCTACGAACACTATAATAGGCAAGACAATCGTTACATGCAACAGTTAAGATGTCATTCAACAAGTCTACCCTCAGCAAATGTCAAAGGTTAAATTTATAACCAATTCGAAATTCATCTACATAATATAAAAGCGTTAACACCAAATAGTATTACATATAACAAACATAATCAAATCCCTCGCATAACGCTGTGTTAATGTATGATTGCTGTGCGCTGTAGTGCGCAGAAAGGTTGTTCGATACGTTAGGGTGAGGTTCATTGATGGAACAGCCACGACGGCGTGCTTGGGATGCCAGTTACGCAGTAAAGAAAACAATTCGTGACGTATTGTTTTCGCTGTTGTACTTCATGAAACGCCTGTTCAATGCGGAACATACGCAAATGTTACAATAAACTCAAACTATGCATTTTTACGCATATCCTAAAATAGAATGGGGGAATTCCAGTGAAGTGTAATACAAATAATCGCCCACCTAAATTTCTGCGTAGCCATGTAGTGTCGCCATCTGCACGATCTTACGCAAACTAAAGAAATGAGCGCTGGGTAAATAGTGGTAGCGTCTAGTGAACGTACCTTCTTTCTTAATTAATATTAATTTAATGCATATATTATTTTGATGCTGACTATCTACATATTCTAAATAGGACTTTTTTTTCGTTTCGCATCTAATTTGTTTGAGTTAAAAAAACATATTTACAAATACAGTCAATTGTATTAGGCCAGATGTTTACTAGAATCATCTTGGCGACTATAATATACAATGAAGTTGTATGGACTGCTGGCCTCTTAATTACTGGTGTTCAGGGTTTTGTTTAAGGAGATTCTTTGGGACCCAAACGGGATTTGTTTGTATTTGTAAAATTGTAATGAACGGGGTTCTTTTAAGAATTTTTAACTCTGTGTAATGTAAACATAATAATGTCATGTAATTATATGCCTTTATTTCATTTGAAGTATGTTTTGTTAATAAGTACTAACCATGCCATATACAGATAACATATATGTTTCAAGCCCAAACTATAAACTCCACATATGCAGAGTTATTTGGGACTTTTTTTTACATTACCAGGGTCATTATTGATTACTAAAATATATTATTATATTATTTCTGCTGAAATTAAGGGATACGGTTACATGGAATAATAAAAAATTATTGTGTTCATTTCAGAGTTTTATAATCTCGGAATAATCCCTTTTCATTGTAATTTGGGACATGAAAGAACTCCTTTCATGTCCCAAAGAACCTGTTTAAGATTCCTTTATAAGTTTGCCTGTCACTGATCCTAGTTAATTGCTGTCTCCTGTCATTCCTATATATCTTCCATTACTCATCATTCTTTCTTCAAATTTCCTCTTTACATATCCTCCTATCTTAGTTTTGGTCTCACTCTTCTTCAGCCTTCCACTTTGAAGACACATGTATGTTACGGGAAACAGGACGTGTATATACACTCTCCTCCCTCAGTACCTCCAATCTTCACTCATCTACTGCATAATCTGCCACAATTGTTCTCACACAGTAATTTCTGCAAACTTGTTTTTCTCTAGTTGTTGTGATATGATAGTGTAGCGATCTAGATAGCAGTGATGTGGGAACTAACTTCACTTGGGAGTCTGAGAACTGGCAAACGTCAGCACCAGTCCCCTTCCCCACTGTCTCACACTGCTGCACCCCAAATATTGCTTTTTTGACGTTGTCAATTTTCCTGTTTTTAGATGATATTGTGTGTACGTACATAGTTACATATCAGTCACATATTTTCACATTCATCTCAGCATTACTGAAGATTTACTGGGGAGGGAGAACCATGATTACCCCTCACCAAAATTTCAGGGGAGTGGCTGCTCCACTTGCCCCCCCCCCATTCCCGCATCCATGCTAGGTAGACTTGTATGCATAATAAAAACCTTTCATTGTACTTTCTTAAATGTCTGTATGCCTTACCAGAGCAACTGTAACAAACCACTCATCTATAGTGGTGCCATCTGGAGAATTGAACATCACTTAATTATCTCAGTTAGGAGTAAGCGCTTCTAAAAAGCAAAGCACATAAAAATATGTAAATAACTGTAAATAATTTGTTGGTTTCTTTAATGTTGGAGGTTTTTCGTGCATGCCAAAATGGGAGTGTGAAGTTGGAGGTTTTTGGCGAGTCTGAACGGGATGTTGCAGTTGGTTGTGTCCGTAGCATTTGGTGAAGTTTTCATTGTTCGATTCCAGTGACTTAGTTTGGGGATGAAACATGTTTAACTCAACACAAACATGGATGTAGTATTTCTGGAAGTATTCTTAACCCAGGCAAACTCAGTCTCAAAGTTTACTGCTTTAGTGCCTAAATCTATCACTTCATTTCATAGTTAAAAATACTGTACTGCCTAACCAAACCATCATAGCATATACTGCTACATAACATGCACAAACATAGGGAAATGGATTCTTTATAAAATAGACACATCATCTGGCCACACAACTGTTTCTTTTTCCACAAGCAGGACTTTCCCGAGTACAGCACAAGGCCCACCGTGTCAGATTAACACATAAATATGGGTATCTGTACAATAGTTACTATGCAGTATTTGTAATTTTAAGCAACTTGTCAAATTAAGAATTTTACTCATGTCCAGAGGAACTAGCAGCCTGAAAATGTTACTCATCCCCATGAAAAAACACAAGTCCACATTGTTGTGGCCATCATCAAAATATCTTTGGTGTATTGACCGGCAATGCTGCTTAAACATAAAATTTATTATTATAAATATCCTGATTAACAATGCAACATAATTTCTACTCGCCTCAGACAAGGGGTGAGCATTACGTTTGATCACTGCTTCCTGTGCAATACTTGTCACATCTGGCCCGACACAGGCAATTGGAGGGTATGTAGCCATACGAGCAACATTTTTCACGATTGTTTGCTTACATAATCAAAAAGGTAAAGGTAAGTTAAGTTTTTATATAGCGCAGTATCCAGTCCTTAGGACTGCTCAAAGCGGTTTTACATTTTACTTCCCTGGCAGTCCTGTTCAATCAAATACCATCTCAACTTCTCTGGGAAGCATCCAGCCACTTGCTACAATTAATGTGCAAAAGAAAAGGCTGCTCATACACATAGTCACCACTGTCTATAGCCAGGTACTTATTTATACAGCCAAGTGAACTGGAGCAATGTAGAGTGAAAAAACTTGCCCAAAGTGTTACCACCACAGCACAGGATTCGAACCTGGGTTCTCTTAGCTGAGAGTCTGAAGCTCTACCCCCGAGCCATTGCGCTCATGTAAATAGACAAACCCTATCACTGAATGATACAGGCAGTTGGCATTCAAGTTTGATACTGCAGTCACAGGGAATCTTGCAATTTTTTTCATTTTGAAAACGACAGCTCTGTTCAAATACAATCATCAAATAAATATACCTCGCACACGGTCTCACTTGATATTATGAAAAGCCATACCATGTATGTTTCCTGTTAAGAATACATATCCAAGAGAGTTATCATCATTGTTGATGTGTTCAAAACTGATTCAAATTAATGTTTCTTGAACACACAGCAGAGTAGTTACAAAAACATAAACACGATTAAAGCTGAACCACTTCAACAATGTATGAATGGAATTTTAATGAGTGAAACTAGAACGTGATACAGACATATAGACATGATATAATATACAGCTGGAAGGACACAGCTGGAATCACATCGACTATGGGGTATAATTAGGTGTGGTGGTCGAGCGTGCTGGAGTGATAATTGAAGGAACTGTACATGACATGAACTTAACTGTTGTTCAAACCATCCTCACAAGCCAGAGGTCATTTCTCTGTGTTATAGTATCCCTGGTCGATTGTCTCCACAAACTGTGGAAGTGGGCGGAGTCTAAGTACAACATTATAGCAACTGATTTCGCCAGTCGCTACTGCGTCAGCCTTTGGAACAGTGCAGATACCCCCCAAATTAAAGACGGATACACAACTGGTGGGAATCCCAATATAATGACCCCTTCGCATCCTAAACATTGCTTGTAACACGAGCAGCACGTGGCTGAAATCACCCAAAATTATATCACATCACCAGAGGGCCGACCACACCTTGTGTTTTCTTTGGCTGAGGTTAAAAGATTAATTTAGCAAATGGATCTGCCAGGGGGTACTGTGGCTATTACTGATGTAATCAGCCGCAGTGCCCCCTGGTGCTTGAGGATAGTACCAGCTGGTGCTTCGTTGTCTGTGTCTTTCGGAAGACACTGGAAGCTATTGTTTCATTCTACCTGCTATCTATGCCAGGGGAAGTCAATGGAAAAACCTGTCGTGGACAGAACAAAACAAAAATATTACTGAATATTTCTCAGGCTAGTTCTTTTCCAATCAATGGTTTTCATTTTTCCTATCCAAGTTCAAGATCTTAAATTTCTTTTTACCTGTAGAGGCTTTCGTCTGAACGTTTCACGTTGACGTCATCCATCACTAGTACTGAAGAAGTCAAAGTGAAACGTTCAGACGAAAGCCTCTACAGGTAAAAAGAAATTTAAGATCTTGAACTTGGATAGGAAAACCATTGATTACCAAAAAATTCTGTTGCTCACCTAATGGAAGAGAACACCTTCTTAGTTTTGTCCAATATCCTTAACGGTAATACGTCCATGAATGCAGAAAACAACTTCTTTGGTTGCAGCTAAACATACAAAACACCAAATACTTAACTAGTACATGTATGTGACTTAATGTAAAAACTACATTCGCAATTGCATGCAGATTGTAGAGTATTAACTGGTAACCAGGTGTTGATTAAATTCATATAAGCGAGTACGTGAACATCAACAGGTATTATGTTCAGTTGTATTTCATCAACAGCCCACATGGGCCTGTTTCAAAGCCATCTTCCACCTAAACGTGGCACATGTTGGTGTCGCTGAAGTGAATTTAGGTCAAGGATTCTGATCGCTGAAATACTTCATCTTCTGTTCGGGATCAGGAATGATCTGGAAAAGAAGAAATGACGCATTCACAAATTGCCAATATTTTTTCAGATTGTGAAACATGTTTTTGTGACCATGGAAAACGACATATCCCAGGGTTTGGGTGTAAAAAATTGCACTATATATATATATATATTGTCCACTTTTTCCAAAGTAAAATATCACTGATGTGTCATTTGCAGATGGATTAGCAAGATTGTGAACTGCACCTGAACCCATTAAAATGATACAATCCTAAATACTTGCAGCATTTACAGAGCATATTAGTTAGACAATAAAAAACCCAGCATCAAACAGAATAACTGAGCAAAACACTAAATAAATCTATATAAAATAAAACATGATAACTTTCTTTTAATAAATCAATATGCTGAATAACTCATGAATGAGGAGGGGAGCAGATGTTCTCTATTTAAGGCATGAACCATCGTGACTTGTCATAAAAGACCAGACAGAGTGACGACGCAACAAAACACATTTCCGGTATCGTGGGCCAAGATTCGACTGGGCCAAGATTTGACTCCAAATGTGGGCCTGCTGACGTGTGCAGTTAAAAGGCAACTAGGGAAAAAAATGTTTTGAAGTAGACAGTAGCCAGTAGGTCAAATACACGCTTGTCACCCATAGCCTAACTAGTAATCAGTTGATGGAGCATAACTAGACAAAAAGTTATTACACACAATGATGCGTCCATGATGGGACGAGGCTATTCACACAGATGCTCAGCACATAGTTGACAGGTCAGAATAACATTCGTTCTACCGAGGCTAATGAGTTTACTGCTTTAACAAAAACAGAATAGAGTGTTTCATAGTATGTAAATGAGCAACATCTCTAATTCCATGGATGTTGTGCATAAACACATTTCAAAAGTTTGTTGGAGTCGCAAGGCCCCAGATTCGGAGTTGAATCTGGGCCCGGTCAAATATAGGCCCACGACACCAGTACATGGTGATAACACTTTGATTCCATATACCCGGTAACTATAAGTGACCTCACCGTTGCTTTGCCCGGCTTCCACCCAGCGGGACAGACCTCTCCGTGCTGGTCTGCGAACTGGAAAGCCTGGATGAGACGCAGCGTTTCGTCCACTGACCGACCGACAGGGAGGTCATTCATGGTGACCTGTCGTAGTATCCCCTTGGGGTCAATGATGAACAACCCCCTGCACAGGGCGCAAACATGATCATGAAGTGACAAACAAAAATGCTGTGTTTCATATAAGTTCAAACAATCTACATGGTCCACCAAATTAGTGGATTAAGAATTAGTGGGGTAAGATTATGAGTGATCCAATTGGATTTTAAAATACAGCCACAAAAATCATCCCTGCATTTTTCATAACAATTATGACATCATGATTTTTTGCATTATAAATAAAAAAAATTCAGGATGTGTTTGTAAGTGGTTAAGTTAGTTTTATGACTTGTGTACTGCTCGCAATCTGCAGGTGGTTTGTGATCCACTGTGAATTGCTGCGTTTATAGTCACATAATTTGATCCTATGAATTGCCTAATGTTTATCGTTTGCAGTGTTTCAACAGTTCAAGCAGTAATGAGTTCAAACAATCTCCATTTCCATTATCTTAGTGGATTAGGATTACAAATGAACCAACTACCTGGGTAGATAAAAAGAAAACATCCAACAGCCACTGTGTTCAACTGACACAACAAAGTTTCCATGACGTTATTAACCAAACTGCCTGCATTTCTTATATATCCATAATCATGTCAATGTGCTCCATAACAATGTCACTATTTAACTCAAGACACAGTGCCACTGTGATTTCACAGTGCCACTGTGATTTCACAGTGCCACTGTGATTTCACAGTGCCACTGTGATTTAGTTCCCTCGCAATGTAGGAAAAAACCACACAACCATTGCTATATGTACTTTCAAGGTAACATTTAATCTATTTATCTGTTTATATTAGTGTTTTCCTCTCAACTAATGTTAGTTAGTATTGCTTTATATGTAAAGTGCCTTGAATTGTCTTAACTAGATTTGGCGCTGTATAAGTATACATTAATTATATTTTTTATACTGTTTCTGTAATAAGCTACAAGGCCATTCACAAAAGTTGTCACATTTTTTCTCCGACATGTGACAGCTCATTCCAAGTAATATGCTATAATGCTTAACTGAGCCCTGATCAAAATTAGGTAACATTTTACATCTACCCCTCTAGCAAACTGGTCCAGTGTCACTGTACAGCTGAACATAAGTCAGAAAAGACCCAGAACATGTGCTCACATAACACTGCATACTACGGTTAATGTTGGATTTTTTTTCAATTCACATAAGCCAGCACTATTCATTTGTAAACTTGTTAAATGAAGTTGACTATTTACATGTTTTAACTATGTTAATAATATGTTTTAAAGTCTTCTTAATCATTAGCATGTCAATTGTTTTCTCAATGTAAAAGTATTGTATTTAACTTATTTATTTTATTAAATTAATTTAACCTACCCCTGGTATTTATTTTTCTTAATTATTTAGCTTACCCAGGTACTATATGTGTATTTACTTATTTTATATTGTTAACGCCTAGAGCAGGTTTTTAACCCGGCTACATGGCACTTTATAAATGTTTCCAAATAAAGAAATTACAAATTATAATTTGATTCAAGGTATAAGGTATGATTGTACTTTAGCTCCCCAGAGAGTCATTACCTGAGTGTGTGCCCCGCATTCTCCAGGTAGACGCCATAATCTTTGGAAATAGAGTGGGTCAGATCTGACAACAGTGGAATGTTAATTTTCCCAAGACCACCTTGTTTCCGCGGGGTGTTGAGCCTGAAATGTACAAACAAATACAATAAAATAATACCACAGACTATCTGCATTTCAAATATATTAAAATACTACTATTACTACCGGTTATTACTATTTCAGAACATAGTTAGCATGCTATAGCAATGTTATATTTAAAAAAATACTTATAAAAACGATTACTAAAATTTATAATAATTTTAATAAATACATCACATATTAATATGTTGTATTGCTACAAAAAAAAAAAAAATTAAAAGAAAATATTCAATTTTTAAATGGGTACAGGTAATATCAAATGCTATTTTGACTTACCATGCAAGATGTGTGAATTGTGAATCAACTGAGCAAGCTACAACGCGAGTGTTGATATCGGTGAACTCCTGGATTCGATCACTAAATGCGATGATCTCAGTAGGACACACGAAGGTACTGAAGCAGAAAACACAGTACTCATCAATGTAAACAATTTGCCCTCATCAACATGAACAAATTGTGCTCATCAATGTAAAAAATTTGTCCTCATCAACATGAACAAATTGTGTCATCAATGAAAAAGCCCCACAACGCAAAGTTTTTGATATCATGTAAAAAAATTGTTCATCAAAATAAAAAAACTATCTCAGTAAAAAAAGGTTTCTCAAACAGAAAAACAGTACTCATCAATGTAAAAAATTTGTCCTCATCAACATGAACAAATTGTGCTCATCAATGTAAAAAATTTGTCCTCATCAACATGAACACATAGTGCTAATCAATGTAAAAAATGTGTCCTCATCAACATGAACAAATTGTGCTCATCAGTGTAAAAAATTTGTCCTCATCAACATGAACAAATTATGCTCATCAATGTAAAAAATTTGTCCTCATCAACATGAACAAATTGTGCTCATCAGTGTAAAAAATTTGTCCTCATCAACATGAACAAATTATGCTCATCAATGTAAACAATTTGTCCTCATCAACATGAACAACTTGTGCTCATCAATTTAAATAAACTGTTCTCTTCAATGTTAATAAATCAGAAAGATATGGTTCAAGAATCTACTACGTTTATTTGTATTGCCTTTTTCAAACTTTAGCATAGTAACAAAGGAGGCAGAAGTGTTTTTCCATAACTCTACACTATGTTTTTGTAATATAATAACCTGTAGATTTCAAATGACGTGAGCTACATTCAGAACCAACTTGTTGTTGATGGTAAGCCATTGGTAAGCAGTTATCTTATTTATGAAATTATGACTTATATAATAATACAGTAAAATACACATATTCATTCAGATCTTCAGTGATCATTTCATTTCACTTAGACTGATTATGAAGCACAAATGTGGATATATAAATATAACCCTTTGTATAAACATCCACTGTTCCATGGTATGCGCAGATGATCAAGTATGGGTGATGTGGTAATTTATCATGTACTTCAATTCACTCACAAGTCAAGTGGATAGAAGAAAAACACGAGGTATTGTCCACTGAAGTCAGACAACTTCAGCTGAGAGAACTTCCCATCCACCACGGCTGTGCCTTCCCAGAGAGGTGCTGGTTTTGCGACTGAAATCAAAGTGTTAATGTTTTTTAATTAACATACAGGACTACAACAGTACATGCACAGTATATGGTGCATAATATATACTACATATTACACCGAGTTTCCCCTGTTATATGATGAGCAAGTAAAAGGTGTGCCACCTCGCTGTTTTTCTAAGACACCTCGCCCAAAATAGCCACCTCACAGCTATGTCATGATTATTCACTTGTAATTAATGCTACAAACTGTATGCTAACTAACAATTTCTGTCCCCACTATATGTCAGAGAATAGGCTCAAAGACACTTTATAATGCATGTACCATTAAGCTAATATTAAAAATAGATCCAATGGGTATGTCCCATACAGACCACCATGGCACCGCATTGTGCATTCGACACTTGCTTGGCTCACCCTATCACCTGCGTCACCCCTCTCATAATTTTACCCAGGGGAAACACTGCATATGTCATAGGTAGTGTGGGTGTGTGCATGTTTATGTGCATTCAAGCATAAATGCATGCATGGTGTTGGGTTTTAGTGTGTGTTCTGATCTGAGGAGTGAATGTGTGATCTAGAGTGAAAGTTTGGGCGTAATACTATACTTTCACAATCCCACTCCCAAAGCTAAAATCGTTCTGCCTATTTATAAGTGCTTTGCATAACGACATGATTAATCATTACAACTTAAATTAGTCATGCAGATAAAAAATTACGTACTGTCATCCACAGTGGCATTGCTTGTCATTGTCAAGTTTTCCAAACAGTATACAATTAACAGTGTCAGTGGTAATTATTTATAATCATAGACATTAAATTAATTTGATTTTGACTTAAATTTTAGGTATATAAAATTGTAATTAATAAACTTATGTTATATTATTATTTAATATTGGGACGTGCATTTCGACCAGTCTCCGACTCAAATGGATCACGGCATCAGTATGGCACGAGTCCGAACCGGCTGGTGAACTTTGCCCTGCCCCTGGCAACGCCGCGCCGGATGAGCATCTACTCATCTAGCTAGGCCTGGGCATGAGGCAACGAGCACTAGCAGCGATGAGCAAACGACCTACTCTGCGCTTTTGAATATTGTTTCTCTCCCGAACCGGCAAATTTCCTTGCATACGGGCACGCGCCGCCTTCTTCAAAATGAGGACACGATCCTCTCGCAGATGTATGGCAAATAACAGCCAGAACTATTATTTGAAACAACATTTTTTGCAGCATATTGACACCACCTGCGCTACGTGCTTCGAGTCCACTGTCACAGATCGATGTCCACAAATCCACGCTGCATAATGTGGCGCTACCATCGGTTGCACTTAGTCAGAGTAGATTCCGTGAGGTGGCGCCACCATACTCGACCAGTAAAACGACGTTGATGTGCGGCTAGCAGAGTATTCCCTGTTACCGTTGTCAGTGGGTTTTTTTCTTCTGGTTACCGATATAGGGGTCATTTTGATTGGTGATGTCATCACGACAAATCACGGTCTGGTTTTAGCATAAATGGAGGGGCGTCACCATGGAAAGTGGATTCTGGGAAACTAAGGTAGAGTAGGGCGGGGTAATATGCCCATGTGAGGCAATACATCCATGCCACTTTTCCAACGAACGCCTAATTAATGCTCTATATCACATATTATTTTCTTGGGTCAAGCCATGTCTCACTTTCTTCTGACAAGAGCGTTAATGTGCATGTTCAAACGTAAGTATGAAAATCAACAGTTTTTGTTTTTTGTGTTTTGATGTTAAAATTACGCATGTATTTGTGTCAATAAAGTCATCGTAAATTAAAGTGTGATAGCATTGGCAACTTATGACATGTTCACATTAATTATTGTGTACAACATTACTTCCATGCATCATCACACACTTAATTATGTGTGATGACAAGCACGCTTACTGGAAGACTCCTACTGATCACGTCATCACAACAACATTAATTATGTGTGATGACAAGCACGCTTACTGGAAGACTCCTACTGATCACGTCATCACAACAACATTAATTATGTGTGATGACAAGCACGCTTACTGGAAGACTCCTACTGATCACGTCATCACAACAACATTAATTATGTGTGATGACAAGCACGCTTACTGGAAGACTCCTACTGATCACGTCATCACAACAACATTAATTATGTGTGATGACAAGCACGCTTACTGGAAGACTCCTACTGATCACGTCATCACAACAACATTAATTATGTGTGATGACAAGCACGCTTACTGGAAGACTCCTACTGATCACGTCATCACAACAACATTAATTATGTGTGATGACAAGCACGCTTACTGGAAGACTCCTACTGATCACGTCATCACAACAACATTAATTATGTGTGATGACAAGCACGCTTACTGGAAGACTCCTACTGATCACGTCATCACAACAACATTAATTATGTGTGATGACAAGCACGCTTACTGGAAGACTCCTACTGATCAGTCATCACAACAACATTAATTATGTGTGATGACAAGCACGCTTACTGGAAGACTCCTACTGATCATGTCATCACAACAACATTAATTATGTGTGATGACAAGCACGCTTACTGGAAGACTCTACTGATCAGTCTTTTGACAAGCACGCTTACTGGAAGACTCCTACTGATCACGTCATCACAACAACATTAATTATGTGTGATGACAAGCACGCTTACTGGAAGACTCCTACTGATCACGTCATCACAACAACATTAATTATGTGTGATGACAAGCACGCTTACTGGAAGACTCCTACTGATCACGTCATCACAACAACATTAATTATGTGTGATGACAAGCACGCTTACTGGAAGACTCCTACTGATCACGTCATCACAACAAATCACGCTTTGGTTTTAGCAAACATGGAGTGGTGTCACGATAGAAAGTACGTGGATTATAATTCTGGGAAACTGATCGAGGTATGATAATTTCACGAATATTCCAGGGCTCTTTCATCAGTGGATGATAAATATGCTGTGAAGTTTTGAAGAAACATTCGAGGAAAATGATAGGTATTGAAGGAAATGTTGTAATGGACGCTTGTTGGGAATTTTTAATGAAACGTAATTACCACCCCGTATTTAGGCGAATTCACGCGTGCATACACTTGCGCTCATTCGAGTGATTGTTCTATTTTCACCGAGGGATAGTGAGTGCCCCAAACGTCTAATTTAAGAGTTCAGTGGTAAATTGGAAGTTTTATAATTAAGAAGACAAACTTATACACAAGCACTCGCGAACGCTTACGTACACAGGAAATAACAATAGGCGCATGTGTAAATAGCCAGGAAGTTGTGCACTGCGCAACTGCGTATTCGCACAATTAGTTATCACGTCATTGCCGTTTCCGCCCGACAACGAGTAGGGCGTACGATGTATACGAAGTCGAAGTGGATTCACGATGTCTCTAGATCAGTTTTCTTCATGTCGTGTCGTTAATTGCTCATTGATTACCCCCTTGCTATTACATCGGTTTAATGCTTGAAGAGCATGAATGTTGCACAGATGTAATTGCAAAATTAAGTCATTGCATGCTGGTTTAATGTCCCATGTTTTATCGTGCAGTGTTATTGGTTGGAATACTGAATCGTATTTCTAAGTGTATGGTCTTAACTCTTAAATGAAAAAAAAACATTGCTGTCACTAAAAATGTAAATATGCTTTTTATGTGCGCAATTTGAATGGTGACAAGGCACATTGGCAATGGTAATTTCTAATTGCACTTTGTGTACTTCTGAAATCTCAGAATTACTGACAGCTGCCATATCTAGCCTGCCTTTAAACCTTTACAATAAGCCACAATACTAAAACATGCTGCATTTAAATCATGTTTGACATCATACCCACAGATTACACAACACTCTTCTAAACTTGGTGTTTTCATCACTTGCAAGAACACTGTGATAATTATGATTTAAGTTTACCTCAACCGCAGATACAAAAGAACTGAGTCAAAATATGGATTTTAATAATAAAATTTAGGTGCAATCAAAGCATGGTGAAGATTTGCTTTGGCTGCATGTACTTACATGTGGAGGATGTGGTTATCCACCCACAACTGTTGTACTGTCTTGACACATCACAAGACACACACCTGCCACCACTGTCACATCTGTCATGTCAGTCACTGGAGTCTCTACAGATGTGTCCAGTGGCTGCAATGTAACCGAAGAACGGCAGGTCTCTGACAGAGGCAGTGTCTAATGGTGCAGATCCAAGGTATGCTTCTAAATGACTATGTTAATATTTCTCTGATTATGCAACAATATAAATTTTCCTTAAAAAACTAATAACACTGCCATCTTTTTATTTATAAGAAACAAAATATATGACCAATTATTATATGAATTAATGCATTGTTACTTGAAAGCAAGTTTAAATTTAACTGCCGTATATTCTCATTCTACAGCGAATACATAACACGGCTACCAGGTTGATTATTATGCGTAGCCCGCGTAGCGACAGTGCCACACCCTTGCTACGCGAACTCCACTGGCTGCCACAACGACGCGCCAGTGTATTTGTGTGAACTCGTGTGCCCGTATCAACCGACAAGAACACTGCGCTCTGCGAACAATAACATGTTATAAGTGAAGCGTATCCGTACCAAAGCTGGTGACTGCTCGTTCGCTATCGCTGCTGCGTCCCTATGGAACAATTTACCAACGGTCATTAAGACTTGTGACAATCTCACCAGCTTCAAACGTCTAACGAAGACACATTTCTTTCGTATTGCATATTAGTGTATTTCGACATGAACATAATTTTTTTACTAGATTATTTGTTACTATTATCAATATACATAATTATACTTATTTATTGGCATAATTGTTACGTAATTATTATTATTTTAACATATACTAAATTATTTATTACTACTAATAATTATACCTATACGGTATACCGTCATTTATCAGTATCATTGTAATGTAATTATACACTAGCTTGATTATTATGTATTTGTATTACTAATATGTAATTTATTTATTTAAAAATGTTACGCTACGTAGTTTACAATAATAGGATAAATCATAATAGTAGTAAATAAATAAGAAATATGTAATTAAACCGTAATAGAGTCTGTAAGTGGGTCACGACATGGCGGGCTCCGCACGACTGGAGCTGATTGGGGACTGGACACAAGAATAATATTCTAACGATGGATGACAGTTGTAGCTTCCGACTGATGAATACTACGAAAACCAGGTCTTAAATATCTTGTGTTATAACTTTCTTATCTGAAATGTCCGATTTAATATTGAGTTTACCACACTATCATAGACATATAGCAATTTACGTAGTGCAGATAATAAACACGATTTTAGGCCGTATGTATCTTTTCCGGGATTTGCATTTTACATTGCTGTAGGTTGTGGTTTTGATAAGCACTTATATCTGACAAGTTGTCTAAATGCACATAATCATAACACATGTATACGTTTGCCCCAAAAAGGTTGTACTGCGCGAAAAATGTGCCGCTTTAGAGCAATTATGCAGAATTCGGACCCATCTAAATTTTGCCATTATAACTGCATCTTTGCCAACATTTGATTTTGTTAATTCAAGTTAACGCCATCTCGCGCATAGTTATGTTATATAAACAGCGCGTCTTAGCTTAGGCAAAAACAAACTGGTTATCGCTCATTCCATGACCATGTGCACGGCCCAGTAACACATGCACCGCTGCGCTTGCGACTGGTACAAATCGGAGCGCTATCTGGGTCTCAACATGAAATATTTGTGAAACATAAATATACATGGGAATGCTGATTGATCATGCTTAGAATTAGAGTTTGTGTTAGGTATCCAATAGGCAAATATACAGTTATAAAGGCATAATTGAGGTGGGTCCGAATTCTACATAAAAATTATGTGCCCGCTTTAGACTTTAGTTTAGTCAGCAAAAGTTCAGTAAACAGTGCAATTTTAGCACAAACAGTGTCTTTCAGAACATTCGTGTTATACTAACTCTTCAAACTGATCAACAACACCTCATTATAAGCGACTCGTACGCTGAAACTGAGCCGCGTTTTATCTTAAAAACGAAATTGACCAATTTCGACGCGACTACGGTTAGTTGCCATCTTTGTCTTTGACATTGATTGTCTTAGAAAAGACGTTGAGCACACTCTTGACTTGAGTTCTGTGACCTCCGTGAGGATGAGTATGGTTTGAAACATGAAAATTAATACTGAACACGGAGCACCGAATACAGTGTCACGTGAGTGGCGTTGAGTGACGTCATAGACCAGAACGTGACTTGGCAACTAACGACGTCAAGGAAACATTCATGGAAACATTCGGCGTTTCGGTTCATCGGAAGTGATTTGCACAAAGTCGATAAAACAGCGTTAGTTACAATTAATGGAGCCGTGTCAATGTTGACGAAAGCGTGGCTGAAGTATCGGACGTTCCTAGTAGCGACAGCCCATATAGAAGACTCGTAACGCGTACAAATTACAGTATGAGGCAACTACGCGACCGGCGGTGAGTAAATTGGATATATCACTTATAAGTTTGTTGATAATTATTAATGTTGTACTCCAGGCAGATAACAACAGATACTACAGTTATGATAAGAGACTTGTGCGCCCTGTATACATAATATGCCGTATGCCTAGGGCTAAGCTATGGTTGAATAATTGTACGCACTCCGACAGTAATGTGCACCCTTTATGCAGTATTTAATTGGCATTGAATATTTGGAGTATGTATATCATAATATTATAATTAAGTGCCCCTGGCCTTGATTCGGAATAATTTGGCATTCTTAAATATTTGCTCCCTTTATCTGTAACTAACTTTTAATAGGTTTACTGTAGTGTAGCTACTGGCTAATTTTTTTTAACATAATAGACTTTTCTCTGAAATTATATGTTCTAGTCTATCACCTGATACACGCGCACACGCGCACACGCGCACACGCGCACACGCGCACACGCGCACACGCGCACACGCGCACACGCGCACACGCGCACACGCGCACACGCGCACACGCGCACACGCGCACACGCGCACACGCGCACACGCGCACACGCGCACACGCGCACACGCGCACACGCGCACACGCGCACACGCGCACACGCGCACACGCGCACACGCGCACGCATGCGAATTTGCATTTCTGTTCAAATAATAAGAATTATAACCTTAATGGACCTACTCGGAAATTAATTATTGAAAGATCGTATAACTCGTCCCTAGATGGTGATGCTGTTACGCCGCCACTGGGGTCAACTGGTGACACTGGTGACGCCGCAGATGAAGTCGCGTCACTGGGGACAGTCACATTCTGTCAGTCTCCGTCTTGGCCAGTGCGATCAACTCACCAATCACTCACATTCCGTCAGTCTCCCCATCCACCACAATCAGTGCGATCAACTCACCAATCACATTCTGTCAGTCTCTCCCTCCGTCACGACCAGTGCGATCAACTCACCAATCACATTCTGTCAGTCTCTCCCTCCGTCACGACCAGTGCGATCAACTCACCAATCACATTCTGTCAGTCTCTCCCTCCGTCACGACCAGTGCGATCAACTCACCAATCACATTCTGTCAGTCTCCCCCTCCGTCACGGTCAGTGCGATCAACTCACCAATCACATTCTGTCAGTCTCTCCCTCCGTCACAACCAGTGCGATCAACTCACCAATCACATTCTGTCAGTCTCTCCCTCCGTCACGACCAGTGCGATCAACTCACCAATCACATTCTGTCAGTCTCTCCCTCCGTCACGACCAGTGCGATCAACTCACCAATCACATTCTGTCAGTCTCCCCTCCGCACGCCAGTGCGATCAACTCACCAATCACATTCTGTCAGTCTCCCCCTCCGTCACGGTCAGTGCGATCAACTCACCAATCACATTCTGTCAGTCTCTCCCTCCGTCACAACCAGTGCGATCAACTCACCAATCACATTCTGTCAGTCTCTCCCTCCGTCACGACCAGTGCGATCAACTCACCAATCACATTCTGTCAGTCTCCCCCTCCGTCACGACCAGTGCGATCAACTCACCAATCACATTCTGTCAGTCTCCCCCTCCGTCACGACCAGTGCGATCAACTCACCAATCACATTCTGTCAGTCTCCCCTCCGTCCGGTCAGTGCGATCAACTCACCAATCACATTCTGTCAGTCTCTCCTCCGTCACAACCAGTGCGATCAACTCACCAATCACATTCTGTCAGTCTCTCCCCTCACGACAGTGCGATCAACTCACCAATCACATTCTGTCGTCTCCCCTCCGTCACGACCAGTGCGATCAACTCACCAATACATTCTGTCAGTCTTCCCTCCGTCACGACCAGTGCGATCAACTCACCAATCACATTCTGTCAGTCTCCCCTCCGTCACGGTCAGTGCGATCAACTCACCAATCACATTCTGTCAGTCTCTCCCTCCGTCACCCAGTGCGATCAACTCACCAATCACATTCTGTCAGTCTCCCCCTCCGTCACGACCAGTGCGATCAACTCACCAATCACATTCTGTCAGTCTCCCCCTCCGTCACGACCAGTGCGATCAACTCACCAATCACATTCTGTCAGTCTCCCCTCCGTCACGACCAGTGCGATCAACTCACCAATCACATTCTGTCAGTCTCCTCCGTCACGGTCAGTGCGATCAACTCATCAATCACATTCTGTCAGTCTCTCCCTCCGTCACAACCAGTGCGATCAACTCACCAATCACATTCTGTCAGTCTCTCTCCGTCACGACCAGTGCGATCAACTCACCAATCACATTCTGTCAGTCTCTCCCTCCGTCACGACCAGTGCGATCAACTCACCAATCACATTCTGTCAGTCTCTCCCTCCGTCACGACCAGTGCGATCAACTCACCAATCACATTCTGTCAGTCTCCCCTCCGTCACGGTCAGTGCGATCAACTCACCAATCACATTCTGTCAGTCTCCCCCTCCGTCACAACCAGTGCGATCAACTCACCAATCACATTCTGTCAGTCTCTCCCTCCGTCACGACCAGTGCGATCAACTCACCAATCACATTCTGTCAGTCTCTCCCTCCGTCACGACCAGTGCGATCAACTCACCAATCACATTCTGTCAGTCTCCCCCTCCGTCACGGTCAGTGCGATCAACTCACCAATCACATTCTGTCAGTCTCCCCCTCCGTCACGGTCAGTGCGATCAACTCACCAATCACATTCTGCCAGTCATCACCCTCCGCCACGGTCAGTGCGATCAACTCACCAATCACATTCTGTCAGTCTCCCCCTCCGTCACGACCAGTGCGATCAACTCACCAATCACATTCTGTCAGTCTCCCCCTCCGACACAATCAGTGCGATCAACTCACCAATCACATTCTGTCGGTCATCACCCTCTGCCACAATCAGAGCGATCAACTCACCAATCACATTCTGTCAGTCTCCCCCTCCGTCACTGTCAGTGCGATCAACTCACCAATCACATTCTGTCAGTCATCACCCTCCGTCACGACCAGTGCGATCAACTCACTAATCACATTCTGTCAGTCTCCCCCTCCGTCACGACCAGTGCGATCAACTCACCAATCACATTCTGTCAGTCATCACCCTCCGTCACGATCAGTGCGATCAACTCACCAATGCCATTCTGTCAGTCTCCCCCTCCGTCACGGTCAGTGCGATCAACTCACCAATCACATTTTGTCGGTCATCACCCTCCTCCACGGTCAGTGCGATCAACTCACCAATCACATTCTGTCGGTCATCACCCTCCGCCACGGTCAGTGCGATCAACTCACCAATCACATTCTGTCGGTCATCACCCTCCGCCACAATCAGAGCGATCAACTCACCAATCACATTCTGTCGGTCATCACCCTCCGCCACGGTCAGTGCGATCAACTCACCAATCACATTCTGTCGGTCATCACGCTCTGCCACAATCAGAGCGATCAACTCACCAATCACATTCTGTCAATCATCACCCTCTGCCACAATCAGAGCGATCAACTCACCAATCACATTCTGTCAGTCATCACCCTCTGCCACAATCAGAGCGATCAACTCACCAATCACATTCTGTCGGTCATCACCCTCCTCCACGGTCAGTGCGATCAACTCACCAATCACATTCTGTCAGTCTCCCCTCCGTCACGACCAGTGCGATCAACTCACCAATAACATTCTGTCAGTCTCCCCCTCCGTCACGACCAGTGCGATCAACTCACCAATCACATTCTGTCAGTCTCCGCCTCCGTCACGGTCAGTGCGATCAACTCACCAATCACATTCTGCCAGTCATCTCCCTTCGTCACGGTCAGTGCGATCAACTCACCAATCACATTCTGTCAGTCATCACCCTCCGTCACGGTCAGTGCGATCAACTCACCAATCACATTCTGTCAGTCATCACCCTCCGTCACGGTCAGTGCGATCAACTCACCAATCACATTCTGCCAGTCTCCCCCTCCGCCACGGTCAGTGCGATCAACTCACCAATCACATTCTGTCAGTCTCCCCCTCCGTCACGGTCAGTGCGATCAACTCACCAATGCCATTCTGCCAGTCATCACCCTCCGCCACGGTCAGTGCGATCAACTCACCAATCACATTCTGTCTGTCTCCCCCTCCGTCACTGTCAGTGCGATCAACTCAACAATCACATTCTGTCAGTCTCCCCTTCCGTCACGGTCAGTGCGATCAACTCACCAATCACATTCTGTCTGTCTCCCCCTCCGTCACTGTCAGTGCGATCAACTCAACAATCACATTCTGTCAGTCTCCCCCTCCGTCACGACCAGTGCGATCAACTCACCAATCACATTCTGTCAGTCTCCCCCTCCGTCACGATCAGTGCGATCAACTCACCAATCACATTCTGTCAGTCATCACCCTCCGTCACGGTCAGTGCGATCAACTCACCAATCACATTCTGCCAGTCATCACCCTCCGTCACGGTCAGTGCGATCAACTCACCAATCACATTCTGCCAGTCATCACCCTCCGTCACGGTCAGTGCGATCAACTCACCAATCACATTCTGTCAGTCTCCCCTCCGTCACGGTCAGTGCGATCAACTCACCAATCACATTCTGTCAGTCTCCCCCTCCGACACAATCAGTGCGATCAACTCACCAATCACATTCTGTCGGTCATCACCCTCTGCCACAATCAGAGCGATCAACTCACCAATCACATTCTGTCAGTCATCACCCTCCTCCACGATCAGTGCGATCAACTCACCAATCACATTCTGTCGGTCATCACCCTCCTCCACGGTCAGTGCGATCAACTCACCAATCACATTCTGTCGGTCATCACCCTCCTCCACGGTCAGTGCGATCAACTCACCAATCACATTCTGTCGGTCATCACCCTCCTCCACGGTCAGTGCGATCAACTCACCAATCACATTCTGTCGGTCATCACCCTCCTCCACGGTCAGTGCGATCAACTCACCAATCACATTCTGTCAGTCATCACCCTCCGTCACGATCAGTGCGATCAACTAACCAATGTTGCATCTGAAAACGAAGTGCTATAATGCTAACTTAACTGCTGCATTTAACAAACTTGAGACATATTTAAACAGATTCGAAGCCCAGAATGAAAGTTTAATTTAGATTTATTTTACAATGCCTCACTCCAGTTGTGTTGTCAAAAGTGATCGTGTTGTACTCATCTGTAGGACTAGTTGGTGGCCTTTTGAAGTCAAGTGAGATACAAGGTGAAATATGCACGTTGTGTTGTCTCTCTAAATAATCAGATAAATTAGATCACACGACCATGCAATCCAGTATCGTAACATCTGCCTTTTAATATGCAACCTAAGTAAAACAAATAATTATAACTTTAGGATCAGAGGTTACTAGCATATGATCCTCCTAGGACTGCGATCTTTACCATCAAGTCCAAATTACTCTTAGAGTCCGTAATTGGCCAACTTTCTAATACTGACTACCTCTCGACTTAACACTCCGGCCTGTCGTATAGTCACTGTCAAAAGGCACTATTGTGACGTCTAGAAACCACATTAGTTCAAAGTTCACTAGTACTCTTGGCGAAATTGCAGGGGTTTCTTCAATCAACATTGTCTTTGTTGAAGCATTGTCACTTGTTTGGGTAATTTCTTTGATAATTCATAGTCAGAAAGGTAGACCAGTGGGCTTGACACACGCGATGATCTCCGCTCTCGCACATTTTGGTTTTTCTTGCCCGATTCACGCCGGAGGAGGCTTGGCGAAGTCGCAAGTTGAGGCGTCGCCGGTGGCGGCGGAAGATGGATTTATCGTCGGCTAGATCGAAGACGGTGGTTCTGGTGTCTGGGTGTTTGGTGGATCACTGCACTTCCGCAGGTGCACACAGTTGCGTCAGAAAGTGCCAGGAGGGGTGTTTACTTCGTACCACCTCTCATCAAGTCTTGCTACGACAGTTCCTCTCTTCTGTCCTAGACGGAAGGGTTTCAGTCGAACGGAATCTCCTTCCTCCAACACAGGTTATACATTCAGCTCCTCTTGTTGCGGGACTCCAGCGTCGCCATGAATTGGTCGGTTTGTCTTCTCTTGCACTCCTCCATCCTGTGCTTGGCAGCTTTCACACTTGACTCTGCTTTACCATTTGCGTTTGCATGTCCGGGTGCATCTGTCGAGTGTTCAGTGTCCCATTTTGCGGTAAATTCGCGGAATTTGTCGGCGGTGTACTGAGGTCCATTTTCGCTGAGTATGGTAGAAGGATATCCCCAGCGAGCGAAATGTGATTTAAGAACATGAATCATTGCAGTAGGCGTTGTGTTGTAAAGTATGTCAGCTTCCACCAGCCACTGATTTAGTCGATGATGAGCAAATAGTGTTTGTCGTCCCAGGTGAACAGATCAGTCGGCATGTTTTCTCTAGGACGCGTTGCTTCGGTCGGCATGTTGCATAGAGATTTAGCCAGACTCTGCCAAGCATCGCAATCATCAACAATTTGCTTTATGTCTGCGAACATTCTTGGCCAGGTTCTCCTTTGAAGAGGAGTCCATCGTGCACTGCTAGCTCGTCTCTCACGGCAAAATACGACGATATGTATGCGTTCACATCTACCTTGCTTTCCGGTCAGCCATTCAGTATTCTTTTTGAGTGCTTGCATCGTGATGTATGCGTCAGTTGCAGGCAGATGCTTGATAGCGTTGATCTGTGGGAACTGTCCTCGTTTGCCGTTGCAGTCGGAGAGATAAGCTCGAGATAAAATATCAGCAATGGGCATCTTCTTGCCTCGTCAATACGTGACTTCGATGCCATATTAAAGTAACCGAAGGAGCGTGCCTTGGAATCTCTTCGGTGGTTTGTGCAAAGGTTACAGTGGTCTCAAGCGGCTTATGATCGATGTATACGTCTGTTTCTCGACCAAAGGTGTATTGGTGGAAATGTTCGAAAGAGAAACGCTTCCGTGTCCGAGAGCGCTCGACTGGTGTACACGAGAGGTTTCCCTTCTTGCACCAGTGCTGCACCAAGGCCAGTGCTCGAGGCAGCATACTGGGTGGTCTGTTTCATAGCTGGATCATAATGCGCCAACAAAAGTGCAGTTGTGACAAGTTTCTTCAGTTGGCTCATCCCAGTCTCTTGCTCTTCTGTCAGTTCCCAGTTGCAGTCCTGGCGAATCAACCGTCGTATTGGCTCCATGATAGTGGAGAGTCTAGGGAGACTTTTGGCAAAGTAAGTGATCATGCCTTGCATACGGCGCACTGCTTCTACCTTAGTGGGTTTAGCCTTCCACGTTCTTCACGTCCGATTTCAGTCACTCGTCGGTCACAACATGGCCTAAGAAATTTACTCTTGACAATTTCACCCAGTTCCTCTTTTAGTTTGGTTTGTAGTGCTATTTGCACACGTCGTGGGGGACACCGCGCTGGCTTCGTGCAATCTTCAGGCTGACCGTGCCTGGGGGACATACATAGATAGATAGATAGATATGAGAGATAGATACACATATACACAGGAGACACCAATCATGCCGATGATAGGACAATTCAACCCGATAAAGGTTGAGGCTGGGGGGAGGTCGGGATGCCGATGGTTAGGACAACTCAAACCCGATAAAGGTTGAGGCCGGGGGGCGGCATGCCGATGGTTAGGATAATTCAACCCGATAAAGGTTGAGGCCGGGGGCGGCATGCGGATGGTTAGGATAATTCAACCCGATAAAGGTTGAGGCTGGGGGGACGACATAACGATGGGTAGGACAATTCAAACGATAAAGGTTGAGGCCGGGGAGATGCGGCATGCTGATGGTTAGGACAACTCAACCCGATAAAGGTTGAGGCCGGGGGGGGCATGCCGATGGTTAGGATAATTCAACCCGATAAAGGTTGAGGCCGGGGGGCGGCATGCCGATGGTTAGGATAATTCAACCCGATAAAGGTTGAGGCCGGGGGGGGCATGCCGATGGTTAGGATAATTCAACCCGATAAAGGTTGAGGCCGGGGTGCGGCATGCCGATGGTTAGGATAATTCAACCCGATAAAGGTTGAGGCGGGGGCGGCATGCCGATGGTTAGGATAATTCAACCCGATAAAGTTTGAGGCCGGGGGGCGGCATGCCGAAGGTTAGGATAATTCAACCCGATAAAGGTTGAGGCCGGGGCGGCATGCCGATGGTTAGGATAATTCAACCCGATAAAGGTTTGAGGCCGGGGGCGGCATGCCGATGGTTAGGATAATTCAACCCGATAACGGTTGAGGCCGGGCGGCGGCATGACGATGGATAGGACAATTCAACCCGATAAAGGTTAAGGCCGGGGGGCGGCATGCCGAGAGATAGGACAATTCAACCCGATAAAGGTTGAGGCCGGGCGGCGGCATGACGAAAGATAGGACAATTCAACCCGATAAAGGTTAAGGCCGGGGGGCGGCATGCCGACAGATAGGACAATTCAACCCGATAAAGGTTGAGGCCGGGGCGGCATGCCGATGGTTAGGATAATTCAACCCGATAAAGGTTGAGGCCGGGGGCGGCATGCCGATGGTTAGGATAATTCAACCCGATAAAGGTTGAGGCCGGGGGCGGCATGCCGATGGTTAAGATAATTCAACCCGATAAAGGTTGAGGCCGGGGGGGGCATGCCGATGGTTAAGATAATTCAACCCTATAAAGGTTGAGGCCGGGGGCGGCATGCCGATGGTTAAGATAATTCAACCCGATAAAGGTTGAGGCCGGGGGCGGCATGCCGATGCTTAGGCAATTCAACACGATAAAGGTTGAGCCCGGGGTGACGCATGCGATGGGTAGGATAATTCAACGATAAAGGTTGAGGCCTGGGGGCGGCATGGCGATGGTTGGTAATTCAACCCGATAAAGGTTGAGGCCGGGGGACCGCTTGCCGATGGATAGGATAATTCAACCCGATAAAGGTTGAGGCCGGGGGCGGCATGGCGGTGGTTGGGATTCAAGATGGTTAGGGGGATATGGTTGATTCAACCCGATAAAAGTTGAGGCCGGGGGGCGGCTTGCCGATGGATAGGATAATTCAACCCGATAAAGGTTGAGGCCGGGGGCGGCATGCCGATGGATAGGATAATTCAACCCGATAAAGGTTGAGGCCGGGGGGCGTCATGCCAATGGATTAGGATAATTCAACCCGATAAAGGTTGAGGCCGGGGGGCGCATTCCATGGTTAGGATAATTCAACCCGATAAAGGTTGAGGCCGGGGGCGGCATTCCGATGGTTAGGATAATTCAACCCGATAAAGGTTGAGGCCGGGGGGAGCGGCATGCCGATGGTTAGGATAATTCAACCCGATAAAGTTGAGGCCGGGGGCGGCATGCCGATGGTTAGGATAATTCAACCCGATAAAGGTTGAGGCCGGGGGGCGTTTAAGGATAATTCAACCCGATAAAGGTTGAGGCCGGGGGGCGTCTTGCCAATGGTAGGATAATTCAACCCGATAAAAGTTGAGGCCGGGGGGCGTCTTGCCAATGGATAGGATAATTCAACCCGACTGAGGTTGAGGTCCAGGGTGGTATTCCGATGGTTAGGATAATTCAACCCGATAAAGGTTGAGGCCGGGGGGCGGCTTCCGATGGTTAGGATAATTCAACCCGATAAAGGTTGAGGCCGGGGGCGGCATGGCGATGGGGTAATTCAACACGATAAAGGTTGAGGCCGGGGGCGGCATGCCGGTGGTTAGGATAATTCAACCCGATAAAGGTTGAGGCCGGGGGCGGCATGCCGGTGTTAGGATAATTCAACCCGATAAAGGTTGAGGCCGGGAGGGGGGCGGCATGCCGATTGTTAGGATAATTCAACCGGATAAAGGTTGAGCCAGGGGGGCGGCATGCCGATTGTTAGGATAATTAATCCACAAAGGTTGAGGCCGGGGGGCGGCGTGTCGGTGGTTAGGATAATTCAACTCGATAAAGGTTGAGGCCGGGGGGCGGCTTGTCGATGGATAGGATAATTTAACCCGATAAAGGTTGAGGCCGGGGGGCAGCATGGCGATGGATAGGATATTTTAACCAGATGAAGGTTGCAGATCGTTAGGATAATTCAACCCGATAAAGGTTGAGGCCGGGAGGGAGGCGGCATGCCGATTGTTAGGATAATTCAACCGGATAAAGTTTGAGTCCGGGGGCGGCATGTCTATCTGTCTATATATATCCCATAGCTTGAGGGGCGTACGAAAGAATGACACGCAGGTTTTCCACACTTCTCTGTCCTCAGCTGAACTAATAAGTTGAGTGAAGCTGAGCTCAGTTGATTCTTTGATATTATCGAACCACGACTTGATTCTTCAGCTAACCGTACAAAGGTTGAGGGCGGGGTGGCAAAGCTAAAGCGGAATCTGGCTATTTCTCGTGATGCAGCTTTCAGTCATGATAATGTTATGCTATTGTTCAAGCTCCCAGTGACAAGTCCACAACACTGGACATCGTTGGGTGTTAGCCATTCGGTGGACGTAACCAAGCCATCGCAGGCGTAATGGTGTGTACATGCTGGTGCATGAAGCACGTTCCATGACCTCTGTGTTTGTGACATTGTCCTTTCAATATATGCAAAGGACGCGTTTAAGACAACGAAGTTGAAAACTATCCAGTCTCTTCTCTTGTCTTATATTGCCCAGCCCTCAGAGCAACAGAGGAGAGTGCTAAGGACACATGTCTGGTAAACAGATAATTTGGTGTTTTTCTGTTAAATTTGTTTTGCTCCACACTCTCTTGTTCAGCTTGGACACGACAAATGCATCTAGGGACAAATTACTTGTGATTGTTGAGCCTAGATATATGAACTGATCAACGACATCAAGTGTCACATTGTCTATGTTGACTGATGGTGGTGCTATGACACATCCTGACCCATAACGTTCGTCTTCTTGATACTTTGATAATTCAAATTCTCTACATGCGTGGGAGAATCTGTCCATTACTTTCCGAAGGTCTTCATCTGTATGAGTAGCCAGCGCTACTTCATCTGCAAGGAGCATTTCTCGCACCTTTTCTCGACGCACCGCTGTCTAAGCTTTCATCCGGGCTAAACAACTTTCCACCAGTTGACGCCCTCCGTGGATCAACCAAAGGCATATGATAACATCACCGAAAGGAATAAGCCAAAGAATGTTGGAGACAAAACGCATCACTGTTTTACACCGTTGCTGATCTCAAAGGAACGAGAGCACACTGAGTAACTTTTACTTCTGAAGCCACATTGAGACTCTGTATAGATGCGTTCAGCCGGGATCTGCACGCTAGCCAAAGCAACACGTGCAAAACCATTTCCTACGACGCGCAGCAGGGAGATGTCGCGTCAACTGTTGTAATCAATACAATCACCTTTGTTAATTCTATTATATATCAATGTTATCTCTAGTTGATGATACTAATTTATTCATTAGCGGATTATGTGCCAACGAGACTGTAGTTATCGCTACGGCGAAGTTACAATCGCATAATGTATGGTTCCGATACAATCAACTAACTCCGAAACTCGGTAAGACATCCCATACAATCTTTGTTAAACATGTAGGACGTGAAATCGTGTCATTGCTGTTGCAGGACAAACATTTTAAAGCGTTAACTCCGCCAAATATATGGACGCTTATCTAGACTGTAAGTTGTCATGGTCCCAACATATTAAAGATAGATAAGTTACCTGGAATCGTACTCGTTCATTTATGTCGATATAGTAAGGCAACCATATTGTTCCGATATATTTCCCCACACTAATTTTGGGATTTAATTATATGGATCAGAGTATAAAACCAACTTAAAATAATTACAAGTACAACGTTTACTACTGAAAATAGCCCAGAAAAAACATCATAGGCTATTCCACCAATTTTATAAATAGTAAATTCATGAACAGAAGTTCCAGACATGAAAACAACTTACATGTTTCTATATTAAATTACACAAATGGGGAAAATTCCATAAGCGTACCAGGAGCTCGATTTGGAATAATTTACAGACATAATTGAAGACATTAATAATTCGAAACTTTTAAAGAAGATAGTCAGGAGGTTTATAACTGCTATCAACAGGCATTAACGAAATACATAAAATGTAATTATATATTGTCAGGAATTCGCTAATGATTTATATCATATTGGTATACAATATGTAGCTTTAATTTAGAAAGTCATTTGCCTGAAGTTACAACACTGTGTGTATTTTATAACCTTTATGTATGTTATTATATATGTTTGTATACGTCCGGGCCATGTATGTTATACATATATGTTTGTATACGTCCGGGCCATGTATGTTATTATATATGTTTGTATACGTCCGGGCCATGTATGTTATTATATATGTTTGTATACGTCCGGGCCATGTATGTTATACATATATGTTTGTATACGTCCGGGCCATGTATGTTATTATATATGTTTGTATACGTCCGGGCCATGTATGTTATTATATATGTTTGTATACGTCCGGGCCATGTATGTTATACATATATGTTTGTATACGTCCGGGCCATGTATGTTATTATATATGTTTGTATACGTCCGGGCCATGTATGTTATACATATATGTTTGTATACGTCCGGGCCATGTATGTTATTATATATGTTTGTATACGTCCGGGCCATGTATGTTATACATATATGTTTGTGTACGTCCGGGCCATGTATGTTATACATATATGTTTGTATACGTCCGGGCCATGTATGTTATACATATATGTTTGTATACGTCCGGGCCATGTATGTTATACATATATGTTTGTGTACGTCCGGGCCATGTATGTTATACATACATGTTTGTATACGTCCGGGCCGGCACTGTCGATCCTGCACAGCAACAACAATGGCTCAACGACGCCCTCTCGTCTCACACAGTCAACGTACGTCGACTCTCGTCAGCGATGACACGAGGCCAGCTAGGTGAAGATCTCGGCCGACTGCACGTCGACATTTGTCTGCGGGAGATGAAATCGCACGGTCAGGCCACTATCGTCTCCTCGGCCTGCTGTCACTACCACGACACTACGGTCTCGCCTTCGCCGTCGCTATTGGTCACTGTCACAGAATCGCAGTAACTCAATTGCACCTAACAAGTGCATTAGTTAACGACAATACTGTTTCGTGTTTACAAAAAATTTAATTATTTCACCAAAGTTTCTCTGAGATTTTTATTGACCTTTATTTATAACGTATACGTTTGTTTTGTACGACCTCAGTTTCAGGCAGCACACACACGAACTAACGACGACTTCCAAAACGAAAGGTATTCAATGACTACTGTAATGACCATCGTAATGTGAGTAGACCTGTATTTTTAGTTTCTCGTCAAGACCTTGAATAAAAAAAATAAGCGACAAAATATTAATTAGTATAATTTCTCCTGAGCTGGCTCATGCGCAAACACCACACCCGGTCGTGTCTCGTTCTCGTGTAGTCGCCATTGCTCCAGACTAGGGCTTGTTCTTGAGACACGGGCACACGAGGACGGAGTCAGTGATGTGCATGACGCCGTTCGTTGTCTCCACGTCTTGGCGGATGATCTTTGCCTTCCCGTCAACGGTTGTAGGTTCCTCTGCCGCATCCTGTCGCAGACTTGATGATGTGATAGTTGATAAACTGCAACGAAGGAACGCCGAAGTTAGGCCAACAAATGGTACTTTGCAGTTTAGGCCCACGCCTGTAAAATTATTAACACAAACTAAATTGTTGGGCCTACATACGGGTATTTGCGGTGTTCTCACGGCTAAATTGACTCGGCTAACTCCCACACTTCGCGTAGGTGATCAGAGCTAGTTTTGCATGGCAACCAGCATTGGTTTGCGTAGTCTCGCTTAACCGACAGATAGTCTGGCCTTTCAAATTCGGCCTAAGAACCAATCAGCGTCTCTACCCTATTGTGGGGTAAGCCCGCCCTGGTGGCAACATTGGCAGAGCATAAATCTACCAGGCGGATTTGAAGGGCTAAAAAGTGCTATCACCCCACGGAGCGTGGGTAATGGAGGCTAGGAGGGAGGGAGATATGCAGCTGCTCAGCCAATGAAATCGTTCACGAGGAGAATGGTCGGCCCCGGTTATGTGGTTTCAGCCATACGTTCTCCGTATTACATGCAATGTTTGGGATATAGGTGCAAATATTCGAATATCTATCAACAAAACGGAAACCTTTCAGCTGCTCGTGCGATTGGGCGGAAGGGTGGTTATATTGGGATTCCTATCAATTGTTTACCCGTCTTCAGATTGGGACGGGTATTTGTACTGTTCTCACGGCTAGTTCGACTCAGGATCGGGATCCGCTACAGCTAGTTTTGCACGGCAAACAGCATTGGCTTGCTCATCTTCTTGAGTTGCGCCTTTCGAGCCGTGAGTGTGTCTAGGAAGGACTTCGGGAGCGTCTGCAGGGCGGCGTTGGTCGGCGCAAGCACCGTGTACTCGCCATCCACCGCCAGCAGCTAACGCTCCAGGCCCGCTCGGAACAATGTTCGTTATTTGAAAGATAGGCCTACGTAATATCAGTGCTAATACATATGTGGCGATTTAGAAACGAAACATGTTGTTTCTATAATTATTCAAGACAGGAATATGTATTATACAATTACTAATTGTACGTATATATTTGATACATATTTTGGTGTGCAATGTGCTAATAATTTTTTTTAATATCTAGCAACACAGGCGACGTTGGAACGCTGTTAAAGTCTCGCAGACGGCGGCAAGCGAAGAGTTAGCCAGGCAGGCGCAGCGCGGGCAAGGCGATGGCCATGCGAGGCGTCGGCAGCCTGGGCGAAAGGCAACAACGCCGAGAGGCGACACGCCAGATGACCGTGATGTACAAGTACGGAACTGTGTGCGTCGTACTGTGTACTGAACTGTATGCGTCGAACTGTGTACTGAACTGTGTGCGTCGTACAGTGTACCGAACTGTGTGCGTCGTACAGTGTACAGAACTGTGTGCGTCGTACTGTAAGCTGAACTGTGTGCGTCATACTGTATGCTGAACTGTGTGCGTCGTACAGTGTACAGAACTGTGTGCGTCGTACTGTATGCTGAACTATGTGCGTTATACTGTATACTGAACTGTGTCCGTTATACTGTGTACTGAACTGTGTGCGTCGTACAGTGTACTGAACTGTGTGCGTCGTACTGTAAGCTGAACTGTGTGCGTCATACTGTATGCTGAACTGTGTGCGTCGTACAGTGTACAGAACTGTGTGCGTCGTACTGTATGCTGAACTATGTGCGTTATACTGTATACTGAACTGTGTCCGTTATACTGTGTACTGAACTGTGTGCGTCGTACAGTGTACTGAACTGTGTGCGTCGTACTGTAAGCTGAACTGTGTGCGTCATACTGTATGCTGAACTATGTGCGTTATACTGTATACTGAACTGTGTCCGTTATACTGTGTACTGAACTGTGTGCGTCGTACAGTGTACAGAACTGTGTGCGTCGTACTGTAAGCTGAACTGTGTGCGTCATACTGTATGCTGAACTGTGTGCGTCGTACAGTGTACAGAACTGTGTGCGTCGTACTGTATGCTGAACTGTGTGCGTTATACTGTATACTGAACTGTGTCCGTTATACTGTGTACTGAACTGTGTGCGTCGTACAGTGTACTGAACTGTGTGCGTTATACTGTGTACTGAACTGTGTGCGTCGTACTATGTACAGAACTGTGTGCGTCGTACAGTGTACTGAACTGTGTGCGTCGTACTGTATGCTGAACTGTGTGCGTTATACTGTATACTGAACTGTGTCCGTTATACTGTGTACTGAACTGTGTGCGTCGTACAGTGTACTGAACTGTGTGCGTCGTACAGTGTACTGAACTGTGTGCGTCGTACAGTGTACAGAACTGTGTGTCGTACTGTGTGCTGAACTATGTGCGTTATACTGTATACTGAACTGTGTCCGTTATACTGTGTACTGAACTGTGTGCGTCGTACAGTGTACTGAACTGTGTGCGTCGTACTGTAAGCTGAACTGTGTGCGTCGTACTGTATGCTGAACTGTGTGCGTCGTACAGTGTACATAACTGTGTGCGTCGTACTGTGTACTGAACTGTGTGCGTCGTACTGTGTACAGAACTGTGTGCGTCGTACAGTGTACTGAACTGTGTGCGTCGTACTGTGTACAGAACTGTGTGCGTCGTACAGTGTACTGAACTGTGTGCGTCGTACAGTGTACTGAACTGTGTGCGTCGTACAGTGTACTGAACTGTGTGCGTCGTACTGTGTACTGAACTGTGTGCGTCGTACAGTGTACTGAACTGTGTGCGTCGTACTGTGTACAGAACTGTGTGCGTCGTACTGTGTACTGAACTGTGTGCGTCGTACAGTGTACTGAACTGTGTGCGTCGTACAGTGTACTGAACTGTGTGCGTCGTACTGTGTACTGAACTGTGTGCGTCGTACAGTGTACTGAACTGTGTGCGTCGTACTGTGTACAGAACTGTGTGCGTCGTACAGTGTACAGAACTGTGTGCGTCGTACTGTGTACTGAACTGTGTGCGTCGTACTGTGTACAGAACTGTGTGCGTCGTACAGTGTACTGAACTGTGTGCGTCGTACGTGTACAGAACTGTGTGCGTCGTACAGTGTACTGAACTGTGTGCGTCGTACAGTGTACTGAACTGTGTGCGTCGTACAGTGTACTGAACTGTGTGCGTCGTACTGTGTACTGAACTGTGTGCGTCGTACAGTGTACTGAACTGTGTGCGTCGTACAGTGTACTGAACTGTGTGCGTCGTACTGTGTACAGAACTGTGTGCGTCGTACAGTGTACAGAACTGTGTGCGTCGTACAGTGTACTGAACTGTGTGCGTCGTACAGTGTACTGAACTGTGTGCGTCGTACTGTGTACAGAACTGTGTGCGTCGTACAGTGTACTGAACTGTGTGCGTCGTACAGTGTACAGAACTGTGTGTGTCGTACTGTATGCTGAACTATGTGCGTTATACTGTATACTGAACTGTGTCCGTTATACTGTGTACTGAACTGTGTGCGTCGTACAGTGTACTGAACTGTGTGCGTCGTACAGTGTACTGAACTGTGTGCGTCGTACAGTGTACTGAACTGTGTGCGTCGTACAGTGTACTGAACTGTGTGCGTCGTACTGTGTACTGAGCTGTGTGCGTCGTACAGTGTACTGAACTGTGTGCGTCGTACAGTGTACTGAACTGAGTGCGTCGTACTGTGTACAGAACTGTGTGCGTCGTACAGTGTACTGAACTGTGTGCGTCGTACAGTGTACAGAACTGTGTGTGTCGTACTGTATGCTGAACTATGTGCATCGTACTGTGTACTGAATTGTGTGCGTCGTACTGAAACTGAACTGTATGCGTCGTACAATGTACAGAACTGTGTTCGTCGTACTGTATGCTGAACTGTGTGCATTGTACAGTGTACTGAACTGTGTGCGTCGTACAGTGTACTGAACTGTGTGCGTCGTACAGTGTACTGAACTGTGTGCGTCGTACAGTGTACTTAACTGTGTGCGTCGTACAGTGTACTGAACTGTGTGCGTCGTACTGTATGCTGAACTGTGTGCGTCGTACAGTGTACTGAACTGTGTGCGTCGTACAGTGTACTGAACTGTGTGCGTCGTACAGTGTACTGAACTGTGTGCGTCGTACTGTATGCTGAACTGTGTGCGTCGTACAGTGTACTGAACTGTGTGCGTCGTACTGTATGCTGAACTGTGTGCGTCGTACAGTGTACTGAACTGTGTGCGTCGTACTGTATGCTGAACTGTGTGCGTCGTACAGTGTACTGAACTGTGTGCGTCGTACTGTATGCTGAACTGTGTGCGTCGTACAGTGTACTGAACTGTGTGCGTCGTACTGTATGCTGAACTGTGTGCGTCGTACAGTGTACTGAACTGTGTGCGTCGTACTGTGTGCTGAACTGTGTGCGTCGTACAGTGTACTGAACTGTGTGCGTCGTACTGTATGCTGAACTGTGTGCGTCGTACAGTGTACTGAACTGTGTGCGTCGTACTGTATGCTGAACTGTGTGCGTCGTACAGTGTACTGAACTGTGTGCGTCGTACAGTGTACAGAACTGTGTGCGTCGTACTGTATGCTGAACTGTGTGCGTCGTACAGTGTACTGAACTGTGTGCGTCGTACAGTGTACTGAACTGTGTGCGTTGTACAGTGTACTGAACTGTGTGCGTCGTACTGTGTGCTGAACTGTGTGCGTCGTACAGTGTACTGAACTGTGTGCGTTGTACAGTGTATTGAACTGTGTGCGTCGTACAGTGTACTGAACTGTGTGCGTCGTACAGTGTACTGAACTGTGTGCGTTGTACAGTGTACTGAACTGTGTGCGTCGTACTGTGTGCTGAACTGTGTGCGTCGTACAGTGTACTGAACTGTGTGCGTTGTACAGTGTACTGAACTGTGTGCGTCGTACTGTATGCTGAACTGTGTGCGTCGTACAGTGTACTGAACTGTGTGCGTCGTACAGTGTACTGAACTGTGTGCGTTGTACAGTGTACTGAACTGTGTGCGTCGTACAGTGTACTGAACTGTGTGCGTTGTACAGTGTACTGAACTGTGTGCGTCGTACAGTGTACTGAACTGTGTGCGTTGTACAGTGTACTGAACTGTGTGCGTCGTACTATGTGCTGAACTGTGTGCGTCGTACAGTGTACTGAACTGTGTGCGTTGTACAGTGTACTGAACTGTGTGCGTCGTACTGTGTGCTGAACTGTGTGCGTCGTACAGTGTACTGAACTGTGTGCGTCGTACAGTGTACTGAACTGTGTGCGTCGTACTGTATGCTGAACTGTGTGCGTCGTACAGTGTACTGAACTGTGTGCGTCGTACTGTGTGCTGAACTGTGTGCGTCGTACAGTGTACTGAACTGTGTGCGTCGTACTGTATGCTGAACTGTGTGCGTCGTACAGTGTACTGAACTGTGTGCGTCGTACTGTGTGCTGAACTGTGTGCGTCGTACAGTGTACTGAACTGTGTGCGTTGTACAGTGTACTGATCTGTGTGCGTCGTACTGTGTGCTGAACTGTGTGCGTCGTACAGTGTACTGAACTGTGTGCGTCGTACAGTGTACTGAACTGTGTGCGTCGTACAGTGTACTGAACTGTGTGCGTCGTACAGTGTACTGAACTGTGTGCGTCGTACTGTATGCTGAACTGTGTGCGTCGTACAGTGTACTGAACTGTGTGCGTCGTACAGTGTACTGAACTGTGTGCGTCGTACAGTGTACTGAACTGTGCGTCGTACAGTGTACTGAACTGTGTGCGTCGTACAGTGTACTGAACTGTGTGCGTCGTACAGTGTACTGAACTGTGTGCGTCGTACAGTGTACTGAACTGTGCGTCGTACAGTGTACTGAACTGCGTGCGTCGTACAGTGTACTGAACTGTGTGCGTCGTACAGTGTACATAACTGTGTGCGTCGTACTGTATGCTGAACTGTGTGCGTCATACTGTATACTGAACTGTGTGCGTTATACTGTATACTGAACTGTGTCCGTTATACTGTGTACTGAACTGTGTGCGTCGTACAGTGTATTAAACTGTGTGCGTCGTACTGTGTACTGAACTGTGTGCGTCGTACAGTGTACAGAACTGTGTGCGTCGTACAGTGTATTAAACTGTGTGCGTCGTACAGTGTACTGAACTGTGTGCGTCGTACAGTGTACTGAACTGTGTGCGTCGTACAGTGTACTGAACTGTGTGCGTCGTACAGTGTACTGAACTGTGTGCGTCGTACAGTGTACTGAACTGTGTGCGTCGTACAGTGTACTGAACTGTGTGCGTCGTACAGTGTACTGAACTGTGTGCGTCGTACAGTGTACAGAACTGTGTGTCGTACTGTATGCTGAACTATGTGCGTTATACTGTATACTGAACTGTGTCCGTTATACTGTGTACTGAACTGTGTGCGTCGTACTGTGTACAGAACTGTGTGCGTCGTACAGTGTACTGAACTGTGTGCGTCGTACTGTGTACTGAGCTGTGTGCGTCGTACAGTGTACTGAACTGTGTGCGTCGTACAGTGTACTGAACTGAGTGCGTCGTACTGTGTACAGAACTGTGTGCGTCGTACAGTGTACTGAACTGTGTGCGTCGTACAGTGTACAGAACTGTGTGTGTCGTACTGTATGCTGAACTATGTGCATCGTACTGTGTACTGAATTGTGTGCATCGTACTGAAACTGAACTGTATGCGTCGTACAATGTACAGAACTGTGTGCGTCGTACTGTGTGCTGAACTGTGTGCGTCGTACTGTATGCTGAACTGTGTGCGTCGTACAGTGTACTGAACTGTGTGCGTCGTACAGTGTACTGAACTGTGTGCGTCGTACAGTGTACTGAACTGTGTGCGTTGTACAGTGTACTGAACTGTGTGCGTCGTACAGTGTACTGAACTGTGTGCGTCGTACAATGTACTGAACTGTGTGCGTCGTACAGTGTACTGAACTGTGTGCGTCGTACAGTGTACTGAACTGTGTGCGTCGTACAGTGTACAGAACTGTGTGCGTCGTACCGTACACTGAACTGTATATGTCGGACAACACAATGTTGGGTTATGGACCCATAGGCATATATTGTTTTGATATGTGATTCCATAATCATCCCCTGGGTGACAACATATTCTCTATGAACATTTTAATTATATAAATAATATTGGTAAATAACGAAACTATATCTTTATTTAGACGCTGACCTCCATCTTAAAACTCTGCTCAGTGGTGTTGCCAATGTTTCCAAATAGGGCCTGTAAGTGGGTCACGATACATGGCGAGACCCCGCGCGACTGGAGCTGATTGGGGACTGGATACAAGAATAATAGTCTAACGATGGATGACAGTTGTAGCTTCCGACTGATGAATACTAAGAAAATCATGTCATAAATATCTTGTGTTATACCTTTCTTATCTTAAATGTCCGATTTAATATTGAGTATACCATACTATCATAGACATATAGCGATTTACGTAGTGCAGATAATAGACACGATTTTAGGCCGTTTGTGTCTTTTACGGGATTTGGAATTTTACATTGCTGTACATCCGAGCTGGGGCTCTTCAACACACAGCGCCCTCACACGGATGGGATAAAAACCTAAAACAGATACCGTACTAAACGACGAGACGTGATTGAGCGAGATCTGTGACTGTGCACGTTTGGTTCCATCGGCATCGTAATCTAATAGCTCTGCAGTTCTCGATGAATTAGCCCACGCTTACTCGATCTTGTTGCTAACCGCGATAATGCACTTAAGACGTACTTCGGAATCTTCGTCATGACACGCAAAAGCACATGCGATTTGGTATTGTGCCGTAGGCTGCTGATTTCGTATAAAACACGTGACCCAAAAAGCGTAGGACGTCCACAGCTGTTGATGGTTTCGCCAGTTATACCCGGTGTAACGACGATTCTTTTTTGTCGAATAAAAAAGACAAGTATGCATTTTAAAATTAAATTGACTGTGCATACTAGTTAAACTATTTATACATTATACATTAGGACATAAAAGAAAAGGATTGGCGATGGGCAAAACGATATGATTGGGAAGCTTTAATAGACAGCAACTATAAATATAATACTACAAATAATTGTGCATAATGTCAATGACCTGTCAGTCAAACATGCTAGTATAGAGAAAAAATCCAAAATAACTTTACCATGTTTATGATGGTGCATGTCAATTCTATTTATAATTGGTAACAAGATGTCGTTTACAGAATTTAAATATATTCATGCAGTCCAACAAGTACGCCTATTTCAAAAAATTACGGGTCAATGTAAATTATTCTGGACCCAAGAAGGAAATGTAGGCTTAGCCTTAACTGTTACAATTTTGTTTTGAGACCTTTCAGTGGCCTATTTTTAAGCATATTATGAAAGTTTATTATTTTGTTAAACACAGCTGTCCCTATGTGCATAGGCGTCCGCAGAAAAAATGCAGGTGGGGCAATGTTATACTGAATCAGAGGTTTAGCCAGCGAGCCGTGCAGCCGTGTTTTGCACGGCCAGTTTTCTAAAAACACGGCCAATTTAACCATGCACGGCCTAGACTTAACTATGCCTCGGCGATGCGCACGCCAGGTCCACCGGCCGAATGTGGGAGGGTCCGTTGAGGAGTACTATCGCCGCACCATCTATGTCCCGTACATGGATTCCTTGATCCAGTCTCTGGAAAGTCGCTTTGGTGAAAGCAACACGCCATATTTTCACATTTTCGCACTACATCCGAGAGAATTAAATGCAGCAAACAGAAAGAGCCGAATTCAAGCACATCGTTTCATCTGTCAAGGAAATGTATGACATTGACAACCTTGTAGAAGAAGCTCTAGCGTGGTATGACGTACAGAAGCATAAGCCACCTCTCTGGGTATGATCGAGCTGGTGAAGCAGACCACAATGTTCCCTGCTGTGCGCAAGGCTGTCCTCATCGCACTGACTCTGCCTGCAACATCATGTACAGTGGAAAGGTACTTCAACACACTGCGCAGGGTGAAGAACTGGTTAAGATCAACGATGAGTGATACACGTCTGTCCGGCCTCTGCATGCTAAGTGTCCACCGCAACAAAGTGAACAGCCAGAAGTCCGAGCTAATGAACAGGGTCATTGACAATTTCGGAACAGAACCCCGACGGCTCCAATTCCTGTTCCAAGTGTAATGACCTGCTCTAACTGAATGAACTGTTGAAAAATGTTTATGTTATTTTATTCATTGTGTATTTTCCATGTAATTGTTTGACATTTTTGATTTTTCAGGGGGGGGGCAACTGCCCCCCTTGCCCCCATCCGGACGTCCATGCCTATGTGCATTAAAAACAAAAACATATTCACACAATATTCCTAAATTGTTATGCAATCAAACAGCACTAAATGAAATGGAGCTCATGCACTCTCGGATGGCAAGCTTGTTAAATTTGCTTAAATCTTGTAATTAGTACTACCACGGCATTACCATTTGTAATTTCGACACGAAGCACAGACACATAAATTTATTCGCGCGACTTCACCTCGCATTGTATAGTTAGCAAATATTTCGCCAAGTAAAAACATATACGTTTGTTACCCGTTCATTTGTACAAGTGGAATTAAATAAATGTCACAGATGTTGTATATCGGATTACTTTGCAAAAAATTCTTCATACATTTGAAAAATCGGCATGTTTTGATTCATGTGTTCGACTCGCGGGCTGTCCAGTATACGACTCGTCGACGAAAACGACCACGTGCGCTCGAGTCTACGATTACACTCTGTCCTATCCCTATACTATAATAGACGCCACAAGGTATAATCGTAAGCGACTCGAGTGCACGTGACATGGTGTCCCAGTTATAGGCACGTGGACTGACACTGTCCAGCCGATCAACACATGATGCCCGTTCATGTGAGTATTCTATGATACTTTCACCATCCCGCTGTTTTCGTTCGTAAAATGAACGCAGTAATTGAGTGACACTGGCGCGCTCACCAAACGTATCACATAAGATTTGGAAAATGTTCTGCGCGTCACATCATCCGTTCGACATGCCATTTCTTGTTTCCCCGGACCCTCTAGTCTAGATAACACCATACGTTATCGGCTGCATGTCGTCCGGTTAGATTCTGATATTTATCCATAACGTCTTAAAATTCAGAATAATGCACAAGCAGGTTAATTTTAAAATGCGTACTTGTCTTTTTTTAATTATCAACAAAGAATTGTCGTTACACCGGGTATAACTGGCGTAACAATATTCAGCTGTCGACGTTCTGCGCTTTTTCGATCAGGTGCTTTATGCGAGATCGGCATCCAACAGCACAATAACAAGTCGCCCGTGCTTTTACGCGTCGTGACGAAGATTCCAAAGTGTTTCTTCTATGAAGCTACGCATTAAGTGCATTATCGCAGTTAGCAACAAGAGCGAGTAGTGAACATTCAACGAGAACTGCAACTTGCGAACGTCTACACTATAATAGGCTTACTCGACGCGGATTCTCTAACTTGTAATAATTAAAAGTCTAACAAACCATCACCCCCCCTGCCATCGTTCGGGAGCATTCAGTCGGATACAGCCTGTACCAGTAATGACTTTTTATTTGATTTTGCAGTATCTTGCTATTAAACTATGTCGTTGCGAAAGTACATATCTAGAGAGTAGATGACGTGAGGGACGAAATGATAAATATAACATAGGTTTGGGGGACTTGGCAGATATGACTCAAACCATGCAAGACATGTGATGTTGCATTGCAGTTATTCCAAAGGCAAAGCAATCTCTGAGGTGTGTTAACATGATTGTGTGTTCGATCGTATCGAATGTGGCCGAAAGATCTAATATGCACTAGTATGGCGGCCTTGCGCTCATCTAGTATACACAGCAAATCATTGCATATTCTCAGCAGCGCTATGGTTTGGATTATAAGTGGATTGAATTTGCTCATAGTTCGTTGTCTGACAAGTGTTCAGAGAACAGGTAGCTACGACCTTCTGTACGATTTTGGACACACAACACAGGTTTGGCACTGGACGATAGTTCTTGACGTCGTTTGCATCAAGCGTTGTTTTCTTTAGCAACAGTTACGAGAGCCCGGAGCACTCCTGTCGCAGCCGGTATGTTCACTACAGAATATCAGTGATGACTTGTGCTAGGCTGGATAAATTGGCCTTCAACGAATGTGTAGGAATTATATTCAACTTGCACCATTTACACATTGACTTGCTGACCAATTTTGGTGATCTTGTCTGTTGTGAAGGGCATGAATGATGATGCATCACTCTGTGTGTGTGTGCGTGCGTGTGTGTGGTGTGTGTGTGTGTGTGTGTGTGTGTGTGTGTGTGTGTGTGTGTGTGGTGTTGTGCGTGCGTGCGTTTGCAGTCCGCATTTATGTGCATGCATTTATGTGCGTGAGTGTGTGTATGTGTGCAGTCCGCATGCATATACATAAATGTATGTGTGTCAAATAGCACATAAAAGTGAAACAAAGTAACACACATTGCCAAGTTTCACTTGCAACAAAAATATCCATTTATTAACAACCATACGTACAAGACATTTACATACCACAGCTAGAACATTGGTCACCCTAACATCTTGTAACAAGTACAACGTCCAAATGAAGACATTACTAACTAGGACCCTCTTTTTATCTGACAGGATATCAGAACTCAAACAGAACTCACTTCTCAGGTCGACAGTGAACACTGATCAGACAGGCCAGGCTGCTACCCACAAAACGTACAAACTTCAGTTGTTTTAAAAGTTCATGTGTCATCAGGAAACATCCATGTTTTGTTATTCACAAACCACTTTCCACCATAACCCATACTGCAACATTTGTAAAATATATAAAGAACAAAATATAGGTCACAAAAATGTAATAAGTACAGAAATATTATAAAATAAAAATCACAGTAACACTTTATATTTAGTAATCACAATTTGTTTCTGTACAACTTTGATGTTTCCATAAAATTGCGTATTATCTTGCTTACATTATTACAACTAATGTGGTTTTACAACTTACTAAAACACACTTTATTCTGTAAATCATGACCATGGTCCACCTTGTAAATGAACATACTAACTCTTCAAATATACACATACATCTACATACTCATCACATACACTTGTCTTATACTCTAACATCCCTCTCCAAGATGGGGCTTCAGGACAATATTGATTTGCATTCCTATCTAATCTAATTAACACGTCACTATCACATAATCCTAATTGTCTTGTCATTAACATGTACATCTGTCTAGCATGTGGTAGTCCGTAGGAATAAGATTATGCCCATTTGACTCAAATAGTTTACATGTCTTGCTCACATCGGCAACATGCACATATTTACAAAATATATTTCCAGTTGATTCATCATAAATATTGCTCATGTAATGAATAAATGTAGCATTAATAAATGTTAGACATCTTATTGTTTGGGAATGCTGTCAATTTAACAAACCAAGGACTGGGTAATGTTGTTTTAACTTGCGAGGAATTTTTTGTTTTCGCGTTAATTTATGGTTAAGTTACCCTACACTGTAGGATTTTACATTACTCCTGAGATATTGTAAAATAACTGCAGAAAATGTACAAACAATTTCCAAATTCAAATCCACAGCTCAGATCAGCTCTAAAACCACCCAAATAAAACTGGCACAACTTACCACTAAATTTATACATAATATGACAGTTTTGATCAAATTATTCATACGTTTTTGTTAAATTTGGCAGTGATCATGATTGAATGTTACAAGTGTGTTCAATTTATCCACTACCAGACTGAGCACATATTTCCCCTTTGTTGGATTATGCTATACCACCCTAATATTGCACATCCCAACAAATTAAAGCTTTCTTTACAACAAATGCTATGTTCCATAATGATTACAGTTTGATGAAACAACGTGTTTACGCATTGGCTTAAATCTTTTCAGTTTCAACTGCTGTACAACTCCAGATAATCCTGAAGAAAAAACAACTAAAAATAACAGTAAATCTATGTTACCTGTGGAACGCAGTTTTTATCTCATGATATATATATATATATATATATATATATATCAACCCAGGCAGTTATTTGCTATGTAAACCTTTCACAATTAATCAATGGTCCCTAGAGGTCCAAGATCATTGCCCTGGCTATCTTCTTCTGTAACCATAGCAACACGGAGTGGTCATCACTAGGGATCATTCGCTCACCACTGGTGATGAGGTTGAAATCAGAACCCTAGAAAGAGGAGAGGAAATTACAATTGCAATAAACAATAAGTATTATTTTACATCTGATATATCACATCAATTTCCTGTGTACAATACACTTGTTTTCTAGGAAAATTGTGTCAAAACATTTTATTGAGTTTGTGACATGAATATAACTTTGAATTAAAACATGCTTTTGACGCAAGGTAGATTTCCAACAAATATGAATAGATTATAATAGATTATGTTTAGCAGCTTAGTAGAAAGAGTTAGTACTGGTAGGAAAATCGATTAAAAATAAAACTAATTTAAACAGCCTAATTTAAACAGGGGGAGGAATATGACAGAATTCTAACAGAAACATTAAGTGTATACTCGCATAATCTTAAAATCTGTTAATATCAGTTTATGTTGGTGTTAAATTATGGAAGTTACCTAGTATATGTTGAACATGTTACTAGTTCAACTACAGTTAAAATTCTCAAAACAAGACCAAATTAATAATTATAATGCACACAGGAATTGTGATTATATGTACATATGTATGGAGCTTACAAATATGAGGGATAGTATTTTTTAAAGATGTATTTCAATGTTATGAAAAAGGGTTTTGTATTACACAAGTTGTGATTGTGTTGGGGGAAGGGACTGATAAGTATGGAACTTCCATCTTCCTCCATTTCCATGTGCAATTATTTGTTTATGTTATTGCATATTGAGTGTATTTTTCTTTGTACAATATTGTATTGTTCACATGGAAATAAAACTTCATTAAAAAACAAATCGACATGAAGTTAATAAGTTAGACATTGTTAATTCTATGACCGATCCATGTGACACCTGCTACAATTTCATGGTTCACTGACCTCGCGTACTCGGAAGATGAGCTTGTTGTCGGAGACAGCAGGTGGCGCCATGATGTCATCGAGGGAAACGTCCATCTCCACGTCCCACCCTCCCCAGCACCGACACCGTGCCAGGAGCAGCACCCGCCTGGGATAGAGTGACAGGGAAGAGTTAGACAGATACAGTTGAACCTGTCTGAGAGACAGGGAAGAGTTAGACAGATACAGTTGAACCTGTCTGGGAGACGGAAGAGTTAGACAGATACAGTTGAACCTGTCTGGGAGACAGGGAAGAGTTAGACAGATACAGTTGAACCTGTCTGAGAGACAGGGAAGAGTTAGACAGATACAGTTGAACCTGTCTGGGAGACAGGGAAGAGTTAGACAGATACAGTTGAACCTGTCTGGGAGACAGGGAAGAGTTAGGGAAGAGTTAGACAGATACAGTTGAACCTGTCTGGGAGACAGGAAGAGTTAGACAGATACAGTTGAACCTGTCTGGGAGACAGGGAAGAGTTAGACAGATACAGTTGAACCTGCCTGGGAGACAGGGAAGAGTTAGACAGATACAGTTGAACCTGTCTGGGAGACAGGGAAGAGTTAGACAGATACAGTTGAACCTGTCTGGGAGACGGAAGAGTTAGACAGATACAGCTGAACCTGTCTGGGAGACAGGGAAGAGTTGGACAGATACAGTTGATCCTGTCTGGGAGACAGGGAAGAGTTGGACAGATACAGTTGAATCTGTCTGGGAGACAGGGATGAGTTAGACAGATACAGTTGAACCTGTCTGGGAGACAGGGAAGAGTTAGACAGATACGGTTGAACCTGTCTGGAGACAGGAGAGTTAGACAGATACGTTGAACCTGTCTGGGAGACAGGGAAGAGTTAGACAGATACAGTTGAACCTGTCTGGGAGACAGGGAAGAGTTAGACAGATACAGTTGAACCTGTCTGGGAGACAGGGAAGAGTTAGACAGATACGGTTGAACCTGTCTGGGAGACAGGGAAGAGTTAGACAGATACAGTTGAACCTGTCTGGGAGACAGGGAAGAGTTAGACAGATACAGTTGAACCTGTCTGGGAGACAGGGAAGAGTTAGACAGATACAGTTGAACCTGTCTGGGAGACAGGGAAGAGTTAGACAGATACAGTTGAACCTGTCTGGGAGACAGGGAAGAGTTAGACAGATACAGTTGAACCTGTCTGGGAGACAGGGGAAGAAGTTAGACAGATACAGTTGAACCTGTCTGGGAGACAGGGAAGAGTTAGACAGATACAGTTGAACCTGTCTGGGAGACAGGGAAGAGTTAGACAGATACAGTTGAACCTGTCTGGGAGACAGGGAAGAGTTAGACAGATACAGTTGAACCTGTCTGGGAGACAGGGAAGAGTTAGACAGATACAGTTGAACCTGTCTGGGAGACGGGGAAAAGTTAGACAGATACAGTTGAACCTGTCTGGGAGACAGGGAAGAGTTGGACAGATACAGTTGAACCTGTCTGGGAGACAGGGAAGAGTTAGACAGATACAGTTGAACCTGTCTGGGAGACAGGGAAGAGTTGACAGATACGTTGAACCTGGAGAGTTAGACAGATACGTTGAACCTGTCTGGGAGACAGGGAAGAGTTAGACAGATACAGTTGAACCTGTCTGGGAGACAGGGAAGAGTTAGACAGATACAGTTGAACCTGTCTGGGAGACAGGGAAGAGTTAGACAGATACAGTTGAACCTGTCTGGGAGACAGGGAAGAGTTAGACAGATACAGTTGAACCTGTCTGGGAGACAGGGAAGAGTTAGACAGATACAGTTGAACCTGTCTGGGAGACAGGGAAGAGTTAGACAGATACAGTTGAACCTGTCTGGGAGACAGGGAAGAGTTAGACAGATACAGTTGAACCTGTCTGGGAGACAGGGAAGAGTTAGACAGATACAGTTGAACCTGTCTGGGAGACAGGGAAGAGTTAGACAGATACAGTTGAACCTGTCTGGGAGACAGGGAAGAGTTAGACAGATACAGTTGAACCTGTCTGGGAGACAGGGAAGAGTTAGACAGATACAGTTGAACCTGTCTGGGAGACAGGGAAGAGTTAGACAGATACAGTTGAACCTGTCTGGGAGACAGGGAAGAGTTAGACAGATACAGTTGAACCTGTCTGGGAGACAGGGAAGAGTTAGACAGATACAGTTGAACCTGTCTGGGAGACAGGGAAGAGTTAGACAGATACAGTTGAACCTGTCTGGGAGACAGGGAAGAGTTAGACAGATACAGTTGAACCTGTCTGGTAGACAGGGAAGAGTTAGGGAAGAGTTAGACAACTACCCGCATCTGATACTAGGCTCAGTCTTAAAACAAACAGTAAGACTTGATGTCCCTCATAGTTCCTAAGACTATTGTATAATAATAATAATGCTGTGTTCTAATCACATGTTTATCGTACATATGATTCTGTAATGCGTCTAGTTGCAAGTGATGGGGAGCTCATAAACGTTCAAGTCCAGAAAGTCATGTTTATGATGTAAAACAAGCATTTTGAACACAGCATTATGCATGTATCCATGTGAAAACTACTGAGTGGCACCAATAAATAAACTACGTTAACTAAAGTAGGTAAATAACATGTCAAATGAACATGTGCCAATCGTAATAACACGATTCATACACATCGACACGTATATTCATACTCACACATATGCACCCACAGACGTGCACATATACACGAAACAGATTATGTGTAAAAAGAATGGACGAGTCACTGACACAAGTGGTACCTTTGACACATATTTGTTAATCTGACATATTTAACCTAGAGCCTCTTCGAAACTACGTTAACTATTGCACTCACCTGTCACTAACTAGCGCTATGTCGGACCGATCGTCTGTGCTTAGTGCAGCATGTGCCCAGTAGGTGTCACTCTTTGCAAACTGTCCTTTTGCCACGTTGTTGAGCATGCTCATGCCAATGGCCTGGTAGGGCGAGTAGGGTTTCAGGCCCTGTAAGTGTGACAACTGGATTGTAATAACATCAATACAAACTTGCTGTGTTAAATGCAGGTTGTCACATGACTAAATTATTGTTTTATAGGTTTTTTACAAAAATATTGTCAAGTGTTATATTACAAGTTGTATATCTGTTTGTCAGCTTACGCAATTAACATTATCTGTTTCTGTCTATTTCTGTGGGTGAATTCTGTACCAGAAGACAATGTCGTATATTGTAATTTGGGGTCTGGCTACTGCTCTACATGGGCTGTAGGGAGAGAGATAAAGAGAGAAAGAGAAGAGACAGAGGAAGAGAGGTAGATGGGGCAAGTGAAAGAGAGAGAGAGAGAGAGAGAGAGAGAGGGAGGGAGGGAGGGAGGGAGGGAGGGAGGGAGGGAGGGAGGGAGGGAGGGAGGGAGGGAGGAGGGAGGGAGGGAGCGAGACCGAGAGCGAGAAAGCAAGACAGATGGACATATGGAGAAAAAGGATGGAGGGAGGGAGGAAGTGAGGGAGAGAGGGAGTCAGGGAGTCAGGGAGAGAAGCCCAAACAATGAGGAGGCCTTGCACAGACAAATACCTTGCTTACCACCCAAGATATTTTATAAGTGTTGTTTATTATTGACTTCACCATGTATTAGCAGCTACAGACACAGGGCAGTTAGGCTACTGCAAAGACCTAAACGTGTATGCATTTTTTAATTGGTCGCTCTTACCGTGTAAGAGTTGATGTAGCGAGGTAGCCTCATTCTGATGATCACATCTTCACCCATTTCAGCTGCCCTGAAGAGGAATGTTTAAAATACTATTACTAACGTGATGGAATTAATTATAAGTTACATTTACCTCAGGGCAAAATCAAAATATGAAAAAATATCTCGTGGATAATTATGATGAATATGTCGCAATTTCTCAGCAAATGAAGCATAAAATGGAACTCATCTAAGAAATTATCAATAGTAATTTAGTATAGTGACACATTTTCTGAAAATTGACTTCTATGTTTGCTATTTATTCCAAGAAAAAACAACATACCTTCGAATGCCGTCAAACGCCATGCTGACCATGTCAACAGTGCCACCTGGTGGCTTTGTTATCAACCCCAGGAGGCCCTTGCCGATCCCCTTAAAGAACCCCTCCACCCCTTCTTCCTGGGCTCCTGTGGGAAAACATATTGAGGGATATAAAATTTAGTACATCTAACATATCACATATAAATGAGTGCTCATAGAAGGAATAAATGGTAATATTTGTCTAACAAAACAATATCTGTTTACAGCAGTAATAACACAAAGTAACATCAGGGTTAAACAAAAATTATATTAGAAATTCATAATTTTCATTGTGTAACATTTGCATCTACAAATTAATACCAGAAATTATGCACTGGCAATACTTGGTATCTGCAAGAATACATAAGAAAATTAATTAACAAATATTTCATAAGATGGGTTTCACTCAAATACATAACACATGTTCAACTGTTAACAAGACAAAAGTGTCTTTGTTTATTTATGCAATTGTTAAACCTTTTGTTAAGTTTTGTTGAGTCACAAGTATAAGTTAAACAATAAATTAAAATAGTGATTGACTAGGAATGCAAATCATGCATTTCATGGTCAATCGTGTATTTTATATTCATATTTTGATACAATACCACTTCCAAAGTACCAACCGTCTACCTGTGTCAACAACTTACCCCTGAAGGGGTGAACTATAACCCCTGACAGACCGAGGGCGACTCCCATGACAAAGCCACGTCCAGCAAGGTAGAAACTCTCTGGTAGGTGGGCGGGGTGCTGCTGCATGTACTGACGTCTACGCTGTAACACAAGGTGGCGCTAGTAGTGGCAGTCATGTGACATACCTGTTTTGGGAGCAGGGAACCGTTTCTTTAAGAAAAAGACCCTTTAAGGAAAATTCATCATTTTAAACATATCCGTTGTTAAATTAAATAAGTTTTTTTCCAAATGCGAATATTCGGTGTAGCATTACTGAGGACACTATTTCCGTGACACACCAGTGACAATGTCCCACTAGCACGTCATGGTGTTGACAGTTTTCAGGTATCCAAGATCATTGTTAAGAGTCAAAATTTATTTTAACGTGTAAAATTGGGCTTAAGAGCTTTAATAATATCAGTGAAACGGTCCCCGGTCACACTACATAGAAACCATCTCTGTTTCTTAAAGGGGGGATGAAATATGTGACCATGATTTGTTGAGTACGGAACCATGGTGTAAATATTTTTTATAATTTTTCAAACTTGAAAAGTTGATACCATTTCTAATACACTCAAGCTGCAGTTGGTTTTAGAAGCTCGTACCTACTCAATGACAATGTATTTTTTTCTGATTCACTTCATCAATAGACATTCCTACTTGAAGAAAATAATATGGAGCCATACTATATATATATGGTAAGCGTTACATAGATCAACAAATAAGTACAATCATCATCACAAGCAATTCCCAAATTTATAGTATAATTAATCACAAACCAAACTTAACAACAAACATTCTGACTGGCAAAACAGTGTGCAAGACCCAACATTTGACTGAAGGATTTTTATTTTGTTTTAAGGTACCAAATTTAAACATGTCTAAGTCATTACAATGAGGACGAGTAGTTATGCTGACTGTTTGAGATTGTGGCTGGCGTCACGTACCTTTCTATAGTCTTTGTCGAAGGACATGACTGCGAGTGCCTTCCCAAGCGAGCCAGTGATAAGAGCCACAGAACCCGCCAGACTCCCTGAAACACACTCGGCCAATGAAACTGTGTCGTTCATGGGACACTGTGACGAAGTGGTTAAAACATCACATTCTAAATCAAGTTAATCCCATTTTTAATCGACCCACGCTGCAGCCGTTTTGTCAGTTTTGTTCTTGCCACATCGCCTCAGTTTACCCAACCGTATACATCAGTAACATGGTTATGTGTAAGTTGTATACAGTGCAGTACCTATGCCTTATGACTGCTCAACGAAACAGCAACTCGACTCCTCTGGGAGCATTCAGCCACGCCACAGTTAATACAATATATAAGATAGTTTATTACATTTCTCGAAGGAGGAACATTTTCTTGTGGTCAGTACAAAATCATAAAAACAGTAATTACATAGACAGTTGCAGAATGCAAAAAGGACTATTCATACACAAATATTTACCACTGTCTATAGCCAGGTACTCATTCATGGGGCTGAGAGACATGCAGCAACATAAAGTGAACAAACTCGCCCAAACTTTGCCTTGCTGCACAGGATTTGAACACTGGTTCTCTCGAAGAGAGTCCAATGCTCTGGTCACTACCCCCCCCGAGAAGTATACCTGCCTACCTAACAGTTCTCATGAGCCTGATGTATTAACAGTTATTATAACAGTCACGCTACGCATGTTCGAAGCTCTACCCCTAGCTCAGGAGTAGAGCTTCGGCTAAGAGAACCAGAGTTCGAATCCAGTGCTGCAATGTGAAACTTTGGGCAGGTTTTTTCACACTATATTGTTCTAGTTCATTTAGCTATACAAATGAGAACATGGCTATAGACATTGGTGGATATTTGTAGAAACAGTCTAAGCACATTAATATTGCAGCATGGCTGGATGCTTCCCAGAGAAGTTGAGATGGTGTCTGATTGAACAGGTCTGCCAGGGAAGTAAAGTGTAAAGCGCTTTGAGCAGGACTGAGGACTGGATACTGCGCTAAATAAGAATTTACCTATACTCTGTACTTTGTAAGAGCTTACCATTATGCAAGGGATATTCATAACATTTGATTAACCAGTCAAATTTGAGAAAAATCTACTTTGTGATTTCTCCGATAGAAATAAAATAAAAACTTGTATATATTATTTAAAATCTAAAATCAAAGAAAGTCGTAGTGAAGACAGAGATTTTTTGCAGATGTATAATGCAAAATGAAATATTACACTAATTTATTATCAACGTATGATATAACAACACAGCACTGAGCTGTGCATCATGGGAAGAGCAGCAAGGGAGTGTTCATTGGCTGAAATAGATACAGTATATTGCATTTTGGCCAAAAAACGCACACTACTCCTCATTGCAGTTTGGAAATAAACTCTATTACAATTAAACCTTCTGAAACTATAGCCACCTTTTATAAAAAAAACTCAAAACATATTTGTTTAAAATTAGTTTTCCACCATAATTGTTTGGCTGTTCCATGTTCCAATGACGACTTCACCTGTTCCCGTTTATGATTACACAAAATGATTTTTTGTTTGTTGCGCCTCTGAGCTTGAATTTTCAAGGATATAGGCACTATAAGAGTTACAATTATTATCATTATGTTTTTTTAACAAGGACTTCTCCACATTTCCAGAACAGTTTTCTCTCTCACAATTGTGCCTTGAAACCTTCGAGTCTACATAGAACCCTACGCGACTTACCTACGGTGTGACCCATCAGACTCTGTACTCCTCTTACCAGGTTCTCAGCAATCTTGTCTGGACCCTGCACAGTGCCCTGTGGTCAAACACACGGTCATTTCACTGACAACACACACTTCAGTTCGTCTTACATCGTTGCTGTTATACATAAATGGCAACAATATTTAAAGCAAAGGTGTCAGCTCCTAGGTTTTTTTTTCATTTAATATTACGTTCTTATGACTACAACCTGCATGTTGAAGGTTTACTGCCTGCCGATTTTTTTTAGTTACTTTATTAAGCTCGGAACATTATTCAAAATTTGACAGATTCCACCTGCAACATGTTCAAATGGTAAACAAAACAAACTTCTGTTTTGATTCCTGATGATTAGTATCGAGCAGTTTTGCCAGTGAGTGGTTTGCTGTTGATCAGCGTCAACAGATCTCAGTAATTGAATAGGGAGCGATTTTTAATTTGCTCTTTGCTGTCATGGTTTGCAGCTTGCCGCTGAGTAATGTAAATAGGCTTTTATAATCTGTCTACTGGTCTCAGTAATAATAATGTTTATTTTGTGTAGCGCCATATCCAGACTGTTTACAGTGCTTACCGTAAGACATATACAGAAAAATAGACAAATTTAACTATATAAAAACATAAATGACGTTAGTATAAAAGTTAAAATAATAAATTATAAATATAATGCAAATTAAATACATAAAAGAAGTTGATTCAGTTGTAAAAAATAAAAAAATAACTTAATTAAGTAATCAAAACAATTAAAAATGAATAAATTACAGCAAAATGCTTCCATGAATTTAAATAGTGTAAGCAGTAATAAAAAGGTGCGTATTTTGAGATGTCATAAAAGATCGAAGCCAAGTGTTAGAAGTGACAATAGTCGACAGAGCATTCCACACTGGGGCGGCAGCATGAATGAATGACAGTCGCCGGCCTTAGTTCATGATCTATGAGCTGCAAGACTTTTACATTCTGCAGAATGAAGACTTCTGTGTAAATAGAAATGGTCATGGATAAAAGTTTGAAATCTGATCATTACCACAATGGGTTCATAGAAGAAGTCTCCAAGTCCTTTTGTGAAGTCCTTCACAAGTCCATAGGGGTTTCCCAGGACGTCCAGTCCCAGCACGAATACATACGCCTGCTGCATTGCCTGCAGGATGTAGTGACCCTTGACCTCTGATGCCAATTGGTCAAAGGTCAGCAGCACGCCCTGTCGCTCAAAGAACGCCATCCTGTCATAAAAAAGTTAGATAACTGAAATTTCAATTCAATTCACCTTATTATCGTAAGAAGGATATTTGTCATACAACTCATGGTCATATTTTAAATATGTAAAAGATTGTTAAAGAAATGAAATGCAAACTGCAACAAAAATGGAACTGTAGGCATAAATATTACTGGTTCGACATTCTGATCGCCGCAGACACAACACTCCTGTTGTACCAAACCCTTTTACATTTCATGTACCAGTACATCCTTCCAGACGCAAGAACGTGAAAGTACAAATGGAGCGGTCAGACCGAGCAGTGGCAGCAAGAACGTGAAAGTACAAATGGAGGACCAGACCGAGCAGTGGCAGCAAGAATGTGAAAGTACAAATGGAGTGACCAGACCGAGCAGTGGCAGCAAGAATGTGAAAGTACAAATGGAGTGACCAGACCGAGCAGTGGCAGCAAGAATGTGAAAGTACAAATGGAGTGACCAGACCGAGCAGTGGCAGCAAGAACGTGAAAGTACAAATGGAGTGGTCAGACTGAGCAGTGGCAGCAAGAATGTGAAAGTACAAATGGAGTGACCAGACCGAGCAGTGGCAGCAAGAATGTGAAAGTACAAATGGAGTGACCAGACCGAGCAGTGGCAGCAAGAACGTGAAAGTACAAATGGAGTGACCAGACCGAGCAGTGGCAGCAAGAACGTGAAAGTACAAATGGAGTGACCAGACCGAGCAGTGGCAGCAAGAACGTGAAAGTACAAATGGAGTGGTCAGACTGAGCAGTGGCAGCAAGAATGTGAAAGTACAAATGGAGTGACCAGACCGAGCAGTGGCAGCAAGAAGTGAAAGTACAAATGGAGTGACCAGACCGAGCAGTGGCAGCAAGAATGTGAAAGTACAAATGGAGTGACCAGACCGAGCAGTGGCAGCAAGAATGTGAAAGTACAAATGGAGTGACCAGACCGAGCAGTGGCAGCAAGAATGTGAAAGTACAAATGGAGTGACCAGACCGAGCAGTGGCAGCAAGAATGTGAAAGTACAAATGGAGTGACCAGACCGAGCAGTGGCAGCAAGAACGTGAAAGTACAAATGGAGCGGTCAGACTGAGCAGTGGCAGCAAGAACGTGAAAGTACAAATGGAGCGGCCAGACTGAGAGTGGCAGCAAGAACGTGAAAGTACAAATGGAGCGGCCAGACTGAGCAGTGGCAGCAAGAACGTGAAAGTACAAATGGAGTGGCCAGACTGAGCAGTGGCAGCAAGAACGTGAAAGTACAAATGGAGTGGTCAGACTGAGCAGTGGCAGCAAGAATGTGAAAGTACAAATGGAGTGACCAGACCGAGCAGTGGCAGCAAGAATGTGAAAGTACAAATGGAGTGACCAGACCGAGCAGTGGCAGCAAGAACGTGAAAGTACAAATGGAGTGACCAGACCGAGCAGTGGCAGCAAGAACGTGAAAGTACAAATGGAGTGACCAGACCGAGCAGTGGCAGCAAGAACGTGAAAGTACAAATGGAGTGACCAGACCGAGCAGTGGCAGCAAGAACGTGAAAGTACAAATGGAGTGGCCAGACTGAGCAGTGGCAGCAAGAATGTGAAAGTACAAATGGAGTGACCAGACCGAGCAGTGGCAGCAAGAACGTGAAAGTACAAATGGAGCGGTCAGACTGAGCAGTGGCAGCAAGAACGTGAAAGTACAAATGGAGTGGTCAGACTGAGCAGTGGCAGCAAGAATGTGAAAGTACAAATGGAGTGACCAGACCGAGCAGTGGCAGCAAGAATGTGAAAGTACAAATGGAGTGACCAGACCGAGCAGTGGCAGCAAGAACGTGAAAGTACAAATGGAGTGACCAGACCGAGCAGTGGCAGCAAGAACGTGAAAGTACAAATGGAGTGACCAGACCGAGCAGTGGCAGCAAGAATGTGAAAGTACAAATGGAGTGGTCAGACCGAGCAGTGGCAGCAAGAACGTGAAAGTACAAATGGAGTGGTCAGACTGAGCAGTGGCAGCAAGAATGTGAAAGTACAAATGGAGTGACCAGACCGAGCAGTGGCAGCAAGAATGTGAAAGTACAAATGGAGTGACCAGACCGAGCAGTGGCAGCAAGAACGTGAAAGTACAAATGGAGTGACCAGACCGAGCAGTGGCAGCAAGAACGTGAAAGTACAAATGGAGTGGTCAGACCGAGCAGTGGCAGCAAGAACGTGAAAGTACAAATGGAGTGGTCAGACTGAGCAGTGGCAGCAAGAATGTGAAAGTACAAATGGAGTGCCAGACCGAGCAGTGGCAGCAAGAATGTGAAAGTACAAATGGAGTGACCAGACCGAGCAGTGGCAGCAAGAACGTGAAAGTACAAATGGAGTGACCAGACCGAGCAGTGGCAGCAAGAACGTGAAAGTACAAATGGAGTGACCAGACCGAGCAGTGGCAGCAAGAACGTGAAAGTACAAATGGAGTGGTCAGACTGAGCAGTGGCAGCAAGAATGTGAAAGTACAAATGGAGTGACCAGACCGAGCAGTGGCAGCAAGAACGTGAAAGTACAAATGGAGCGGTCAGACTGAGCAGTGGCAGCAAGAACGTGAAAGTACAAATGGAGCGGCCAGACTGAGCAGTGGCAGCAAGAACGTGAAAGTACAAATGGAGCGGCCAGACTGAGCAGTGGCAGCAAGAACGTGAAAGTACAAATGGAGTGGTCAGACTGAGCAGTGGCAGCAAGAACGTGAAAGTACAAATGGAGCGGTCAGACTGAGCAGTGGCAGCAAGAACGTGAAAGTACAAATGGAGCGGCCAGACTGAGCAGTGGCAGCAAGAACGTGAAAGTACAAATGGAGCGGTCAGACTGAGCAGTGGCAGCAAGAACGTGAAAGTACAAATGGAGCGGTCAGACTGAGCAGTGGCAGCAAGAACGTGAAAGTACAAATGGAGCGGCCAGACTGAGCAGTGGCAGCAAGAATGTGAAAGTACAAATGGAGTGACCAGACTGAGCAGTGGCAGCAAGAACGTGAAAGTACAAATGGAGCGGCCAGACTGAGCAGTGGCAGCAAGAACGTGAAAGTACAAATGGAGCGGTCAGACTGAGCAGTGGCAGCAAGAACGTGAAAGTACAAATGGAGTGACCAGACCGAGCAGTGGCAGCAAGAACGTGAAAGTACAAGTGGAGCGGCCAGACGGAGCAGTGGCAGCAAGAACGTGAAAGTACAAATGGAGCGACCAGACTGAGCAGTGGCAGCAAGAACGTGAAAGTACAAATGGAGTGACCAGACTGAGCAGTGGCAGCAAGAACGTGAAAGTACAAATGGAGTGACCAGACTGAGCAGTGGCAGCAAGAACGTGAAAGTACAAATGGAGCGGCCAGACTGAGCAGTGGCAGCAAGAACGTGAAAGTACAAATGGAGCGGCCAGACTGAGCAGTGGCAGCAAGAACGTGAAAGTACAAATGGAGCGATCAGACTGAGCAGTGGCAGCAAGAACGTGAAAGTACAAATGGAGTGATCAGACTGAGCAGTGGCAGCAAGAACGTGAAAGTACAAATGGAGCAGCCAGACTGAGCAGTGGCAGCAAGAACGTGAAAGTACAAATGGAGCGGTCAGACTGAGCAGTGGCAGCAAGAACGTGAAAGTACAAATGGAGCGGCCAGACTGAGCAGTGGCAGCAAGAACGTGAAAGTACAAAGTGGAGCGGCCAGACTGAGCAGTGGCAGCAAGAACGTGAAAGTACAAATGGAGCGGCCAGACTGAGCAGTGGCAGCAAGAACGTGAAAGTACAAATGGAGCGGTCAGACTGAGCAGTGGCAGCAAGAACGTGAAAGTACAAATGGAGCGGTCAGACTGAGCAGTGGCAGCAAGAACGTGAAAGTACAAGTGGAGCGGCCAGACTGAGCAGTGGCAGCAAGAACGTGAAAGTACAAGTGGAGCGGCCAGACTGAGCAGTGGCAGCAAGAACGTGAAAGTACAAATGGAGCGGCCAGACTGAGCAGTGGCAGCAAGAACGTGAAAGTACAAATGGAGTGATCAGACTGAGCAGTGGCAGCAAGAACGTGAAAGTACAAATGGAGTGATCAGACTGAGCAGTGGCAGCAAGAACGTGAAAGTACAAATGGAGCAGCCAGACTGAGCAGTGGCAGCAAGAACGTGAAAGTACAAATGGAGCGGCCAGACTGAGCAGTGGCAGCAAGAACGTGAAAGTACAAATGGAGCGGTCAGACTGAGCAGTGGCAGCAAGAACGTGAAAGTACAAATGGAGCGGCCAGACTGAGCAGTGGCAGCAAGAACGTGAAAGTACAAATGGAGCGGCCAGACTGAGCAGTGGCAGCAAGAACGTGAAAGTACAAATGGAGCGGCCAGACTGAGCAGTGGCAGCAAGAACGTGAAAGTACAAATGGAGCGGCCAGACTGAGCAGTGGCAGCAAGAACGTGAAAGTACAAATGGAGCGGCCAGACTGAGCAGTGGCAGCAAGAACGTGAAAGTACAAATGGAGCGACCAGACTGAGCAGTGGCAGCAAGAACGTGAAAGTACAAATGGAGCGGCCAGACTGAGCAGTGGCAGCAAGAACGTGAAAGTACAAATGGAGCGGTCAGACTGAGCAGTGGCAGCAAGAACGTGAAAGTACAAATGGAGCGACCAGACTGAGCAGTGGCAGCAAGAACGTGAAAGTACAAATGGAGCGGCCAGACTGAGCAGTGGCAGCAAGAACGTGAAAGTACAAATGGAGCGGCCAGACTGAGCAGTGGCAGCAAGAACGTGAAAGTACAAATGGAGCGGCCAGACTGAGCAGTGGCAGCAAGAACGTGAAAGTACAAATGGAGCGGCCAGACTGAGCAGTGGCAGCAAGAACGTGAAAGTACAAATGGAGCGGCCAGACTGAGCAGTGGCAGCAAGAACGTGAAAGTACAAATGGAGCGGCCAGACTGAGCAGTGGCAGCAAGAACGTGAAAGTACAAATGGAGCGGCCAGACTGAGCAGTGGCAGCAAGAACGTGAAAGTACAAATGGAGCGGCCAGACTGAGCAGTGGCAGCAAGAACGTGAAAGTACAAATGGAGCGGCCAGACTGAGCAGTGGCAGCAAGAACGTGAAAGTACAAATGGAGCGGCCAGACTGAGCAGTGGCAGCAAGAACGTGAAAGTACAAATGGAGCGGCCAGACTGAGCAGTGGCAGCAAGAACGTGAAAGTACAAATGGAGCGGCCAGACTGAGCAGTGGCAGCAAGAACGTGAAAGTACAAATGGAGCGGCCAGACTGAGCAGTGGCAGCAAGAACGTGAAAGTACAAATGGAGCGGCCAGACTGAGCAGTGGCAGCAAGAACGTGAAAGTACAAATGGAGCGGCAGACTGAGCAGTGGCAGCAAGAACGTGAAAGTACAAATGGAGCGGCCAGACTGAGCAGTGGCAGCAAGAACGTGAAAGTACAAATGGAGCGGCCAGACTGAGCAGTGGCAGCAAGAACGTGAAAGTACAAATGGAGTCGGTCAGACTGAGCAGTGGCAGCAAGAACGTGAAAGTACAAATGGAGGGTCAGACGAGCAGTGGCAGCAAGAACGTGAAAGTACAAATGGAGCGGTCAGACTGAGCAGTGGCAGCAAGAACGTGAAAGTACAAATGGAGCGGTCAGACTGAGCAGTGGCAGCAAGAACGTGAAAGTACAAATGGAGCGGTCAGACTGAGCAGTGGCAGCAAGAACGTGAAAGTACAAATGGAGCGGTCAGACTGAGCAGTGGCAGCAAGAACGTGAAAGTACAAATGGAGCGGCCAGACTGAGCAGTGGCAGCAAGAACGTGAAAGTACAAATGGAGCGGTCAGACTGAGCAGTGGCAGCAAGAACGTGAAAGTACAAATGGAGTGGTCAGACTGAGCAGTGGCAGCAAGAACGTGAAAGTACAAATGGAGCGGTCAGACCGAGCAGTGGCAGCAAGAACGTGAAAGTACAAATGGAGCGGCCAGACTGAGCAGTGGCAGCAAGAACGTGAAAGTACAAATGGAGCGGTCAGACTGAGCAGTGGCAGCAAGAACGTGAAAGTACAAATGGAGCGGTCAGACTGAGCAGTGGCAGCAAGAACGTGAAAGTACAAATGGAGCGGCCAGACTGAGCAGTGGCAGCAAGAACGTGAAAGTACAAATGGAGCGGTCAGACTGAGCAGTGGCAGCAAGAACGTGAAAGTACAAATGGAGTGGTCAGACTGAGCAGTGGCAGCAAGAACGTGAAAGTACAAATGGAGTGGTCAGACTGAGCAGTGGCAGCAAGAACGTGAAAGTACAAATGGAGTGGTCAGACTGAGCAGTGGCAGCAAGAACGTGAAAGTACAAATGGAGTGGTCAGACTGAGCAGTGGCAGCAAGAACGTGAAAGTACAAATGGAGTGGTCAGACTGAGCAGTGGCAGCAAGAACGTGAAAGTACAAATGGAGTGGCCAGACTGAGCAGTGGCAGCAAGAACGTGAAAGTACAAATGGAGGGCCAGACTGAGCAGTGGCAGCAAGAACGTGAAAGTACAAATGGAGGGCAGACTGAGCAGTGGCAGCAAGAACGTGAAAGTACAAATGGAGCGGCCAGACTGAGCAGTGGCAGCAAGAACGTGAAAGTACAAATGGAGCGGCCAGACTGAGCAGTGGCAGCAAGAACGTGAAAGTACAAATGGAGCGGTCAGACTGAGCAGTGGCAGCAAGAACGTGAAAGTACAAATGGAGCGGCCAGACTGAGCAGTGGCAGCAAGAACGTGAAAGTACAAATGGAGCGGTCAGACTGAGCAGTGGCAGCAAGAACGTGAAAGTACAAATGGAGCGGCCAGACTGAGCAGTGGCAGCAAGAACGTGAAAGTACAAATGGAGCGGCCAGACTGAGCAGTGGCAGCAAGAACGTGAAAGTACAAATGGAGCGGTCAGACTGAGCAGTGGCAGCAAGAACGTGAAAGTACAAATGGAGCGGTCAGACTGAGCAGTGGCAGCAAGAACGTGAAAGTACAAATGGAGCGGTCAGACTGAGCAGTGGCAGCAAGAACGTGAAAGTACAAATGGAGCGGCCAGACTGAGCAGTGGCAGCAAGAACGTGAAAGTACAAATGGAGCGGTCAGTCTGAGCTTTCTTCAGGATTGCGAGGTTGATCATTAGGGACAGCACTGGTGTAGGTAAAGCATTGATCTTGGCGGCAACATATGAGATTTGTAGAAGCCTGGTACGGTTACTCATAGAAAGAGCAGGAAAATAACACAACAATAAGTTACGAGAGGCTCAGTTATGCTAGGGTATAGACGGAGAAGACGTTTTGGGTCAAATTTACGGGAACTAATAATTATTAGACTTCATCACTAATTCTGAAATTAACCGAAATTGTTAGTGTTTAAAATATTATAACAGGAATATATAGAGACAATTTAATTAATATAAATTTATAATATTTAATCCACATGGGAAAGATACTCAAGTAGAGAATGAGGATGTTCATTGTACAGGTGTATGTTGTACAGGTGTACGTTTGTCACCCAAGATGTCACTCTGACCTCTTGACGCATGAATAATAAGTGTACTCTATCTAAATTGTGTAAATGAATATCTAACCTATGCAGCTTATCTTCTTCCAAACCTAACACTTATAGTTGACACCAATGAGACACAGAGACAGTATTTCAGAAATAACATTTGGCACATAACGAAATAAATGTCATGCTTTTTAACACCTTAGGGCAGTGTTTTGGCAACCCTTGCAATATGATGGAGGCAAGAAATCAAATCAATTCAAAATACCTTTATTTATTCCCATGGCAAAATTCTCTTGCAATGTTTGAGAGTTAAAAATTATTAATAAATAAAGTATGTTGTACAAGAGGGTACAGTAACCAAATTCTAAGAGCTGTATTTTATTAAAATTACAATATGAACAAATAAAAATAAATAATTAAACAATGACATCTACACGTACTTGAGTTCAACGTCCTTCATCTCTGTGATGGTGGCACCGACAGACGTCAGGAAGAAGTCGATGATGTCAGCCGTGAGAGAGTCAGACTTGGCAGCGGAGTGGACATGACCATCCAGTGAGAAACTCAACATCAGCTGAAGAAAAGAATAACCAACCCTGACAGACACCTACTTTACGGAGTGTTGGCCAGTACTCAACCCAGACCAAGACAAAGTGATAGTCGACCACTGCTAGCCTCGGTTTCCCAGGCTCCGTGGGGTGGCAGCACTTTTAAGCCCCTCAACTCTGCTGGGGAAAAAAGGCTCTGCATTTGTTAGGCCTTACCCCAGATTAGGGTAGAAACGCTGATTGGCTCTGAGGCCAACTACGAAATAAAAATTAAAATAACAATATACTTTTACAAGATAATGATATCCTATGAAAAGTATTCAACACTGAAGTTATATTAACACAAAAATAAGTAAAAATTCAAATTTACAGTTCTTTATAAAATAAGAATTACGGCAGGATTAACCAGTATCCGTGAGGTGGCAGCATTGTTTAGCCCCTCACGAATAACATACAAATTAAATAAGGATACCTTTTTTATCAAATAATGCTCTATTATAAAAACTAATCAAAATTAAACTTACATTAACATAAAAATAAATAGAAATACAAATTTGCAGTTGTTTATAAAAATAGAAATTACGGCAGGATTAACCAGTGTCCGTGAGGAGCCAGCATTGTATAGATCACGCAGATAAACAAACAAAAGCCGACTAAGTAACCAGACTGTCTTCTCGGCGTAGTTCCGCAGCCGACCGACAGTCGGTTAAGCGAGACTAAGCTCCTTCCAGCTCCGACCAGACAAGGAAGAGGAGATAAACACAGCAGCTCTGCCAGGCACAGTACAGAACCAAATACAGACTTCATTCCATCCTTCCCAACACCATTAAACACCGGACGGCCTGACACAGCTGTGGCTGCCAGAACAAGTAACACATTCAAGGCAAGGGTGCCACAAATCTACAACCTCCCCTTCAACATTCAAAGGAGTCTAGTGTCCATTTTAAACATCACATTAAAAACGGAAATGTTTCTTCAGTTACACATTAAAATGCAAGTAATAAGATTTGTGGTCCATAAAATATACAGTTGATAAGACACATTAAAATTATAATAATACTAATCGGCACTAAAATTGGTAAAATTAATAAATTAAATATACAAACAAGAACAGTAAATAAGTATAATAAATAAATAAATAGGCTGGTAATATTTCTTAAAAGGTTTTTTGATAAGACGCAATATAATATAGTTAGTTAAATTTGGTTGGAGTAGTGATCTTTTTAAATTATTTATTTATAATTTATTAGATGTTTTAAATTGTATTGATTTATTTGAATATATTTGGGATTTTTTCTCAGGGCTTGCTTTTATTATTGTTACATACTTTTAATCTTCCTTATACATTGAATCTCTATTACTTTGACTCTTGGTTAAATGCAACTCCTACGTCCCACCTAATGTGTGACAGAATAATCAACATGATGACTGTGGCAGCTGAATGGATGATGATGATGATGATGATGATGATGATGACTAATGTCACGGCAGACAGTGACATTAGTCATCATTAGATGTGACTCCAATATCTCTTTGTTCACACAGGCCCTCAGTCTCAGTCACATCATGCCATTTTTGGAATGATGTCTTTCTTCAAAATAGCAACATGTTTTCAAATAACAGGTGTCTTGGATGTTGGATAACAGGATTTTTTGCATATGTTATACGAATATGTATATTTGTACTTATAGACCTTACCTTGATAGGAGACAGATGGAGGTACTCAAACAAGATCCGTTGAGGTCTCGCTGCGGCCTGAAAGTGAAACCGACAAACTGAAAGTCATTGCAAGACAAAAAAGACAACAGACAATGAATTGCCAGTTATGTAACATTTAATGTTGTTGATATCTATTGAAACCAGTTGCTACATCAATTAGATTGACATCTATCAAAACAAAGATTTTGTGAAAATTTATTTTGACATGCAATTTTTAGATTTAAATACAGAACCAGTAAAAATGGCTGGATAGGTTGTTTAGCAATCTAAATAGTAAGTGACATTTTACATAACTGGCTACACTTCAAGGAACTGGCAACAATCCAAAACGCCAAACAATTGTCAGAGTTGCAACAAACTGAATGGGAAAGTAGTTGGGAGCAGACTTGGATGGATGTGAAGGGAGTTGTAGTTGTTTCTATTTGTGAGTGAGTGTGTGAGTGAGTGAGTGAGTGAGTGAGTGAGTGAGTGAGTGACAAAGAGAGCATGAATGACAGAAGGAATCAAAAGAAGAGATAAACACACACTAAAGTGAGCTCCTAGGTTTTAAGTTTTCATTTAATATTACATTCTTATTACACCATGCATGTTGAAGGTTTACTGCCTGCCAATTTGTGTTTAGTTACTTTATTAATCTCACAACAATGCTCACAATTTGAAAGATTCCACCTGCAACCAGCTCAAATGGTAAACAAAACATCCAGTTTCAAAACAGAATTGATTGGCGAGCAGAATTCACCGCACTACCCTTTGATGTTTAACTTTCCCACGTTCTAGACAGCAGATTTCCTGTAACAAATTACTGCTCGGCCAATTCTGGGCAGAGGAGCTGACACCCTCTCTCTAACACTACCTTGTATTAATGACTTAAAGCGACATGGTCCGTTCGTGGCTTTTTATTGTAAAATCATGTTATACGGTATAAATTATACCTATTACAGCGTAAAGACAGTCATAATATGTTTTCATATACCATTTAGGGGTTGAAAATAGATGCAGTAAGGGCGCTTAACTCTGTGTACACATCGACCATGAGGCGTTTTCGAAACCGTTGTAGGCATGGCTAAAAGCCAAGAAGGAAATGCATGATCACGCGATGCAGGAACGTGAACACAAGTTGACGCCACTAACGCCACACCCAGCCAGGTGCACGGCTCCCAGTTGGCAAAGGTCAAAGGGTGGGTGTCACTCGCGGCGATTTGAGTGACAGCGTCGGGATTCTTATAAACATTCGACGTTTAACTTTTCGATAAAACATTTATTGGTGGTCAGGACGCTACAATAGTTATAACTTATACTGATTAACATGATTTTGCAATAAAAATAAAAAGCCACGAATTGATCATGTCGCTTTAAGAAGTACACCATGAACTCTGCCAGGGAATGCCAGAGGAACATAACAAGTGGGGTACATGACACACAGGATCCACGAGGGATCAAGAAGGGAACATATACAAAGGAGACATAATAAACATTGACAAGGTGAACAGGTCAACATATTGTTGCCATGGTTACCTGGACAGCTGCCAAGTCTCGGAGACTGCGGCGAGCCACGGTCAAATCTGCCTGAAGCTGGACGCTCTGGAAACAGACACACACGTAACACAATGACACTGCTGTCATATACAATTGCGCCATTAATTAGTTTAATTAGTCTTAATTACTGAACAATCATAAGTCATGCACGAACATAAATACAGGAGTAAAAGGGGTTATAAAAATTGTAGGCTCAAGTGAAAGGTTTATGAAAATTATATCAGGCAGTTAGATGAAGTCAGGATAATCCCAAATATTTGCAAGTCATGGATTAATGCTTGGCACAGGTTTGTGATATTTGACTAAGAAAAGATGATAGATGCTGCATCCACGCCTGCATACGCGATATATAAACGAGACAGGCAGAATCGGCATGGTACATCTTGGTAAAATAGATCATTGGTGGAAATTAACGCCTCTGTGGCACTGAAAGGGTTAATATTGGCTCACCGGAATTTTAATCCTGCTGACCCAAACCACCTGTGGATGTAGTCGACAGCCTATGGCCCTACCTCCTTTTGTGTCTGCTGCTGACCAGAGAAGACGTCCAGTAGCGAGAGAATGAAGCCCTTGTCCAGCTGTAGGCTCATCTCCTGCAGCAGTACCTTCACATACCTGGATCAACATCCTCCAGTCATTAACATTTGCAAGACGGAGTAATACATTTAATAACAATTCACCTGGAGCAACGTTCTCCATTCATGACAATGTTCAAGTTGAAATCGTAATTCAGTTATTTCACATTTCAAATTTTGATTAAAATTCTAGCAAAATGTTCACGATGCTGTAGCTAGCTTAATATGCATTTGTTGACAAAATCCCCCAGTAAGAATGTCAATATATTTCTCCTTATAGACATAGAAGTTTTTCTTTCAGGGGATATCTCAAAATAAAATGCCTTTTTAAGATGATTTTTGACATATTTTGTATTGTTTTCAAAAGTTCGAATATACTATTAGATGACCTAGAAACTTAATTCTTTCTGGTTCACTGTATGCAAAGTCTGATCAAACATTGCTAGTTTATCTTCAAAACTTATAAAGAAATAATTAATTCAAAAATACCATGTAATAGCCGATCCAGCCAGCTTAATACACAACCATATTTTTTATTAATTCACGTCAATGTGTTGACCACCGTCATTAGTCTCTATCACAAATGGTTCTTCCTCTACTCACCAGGTGGCATGGTGTGCAGTCTACCCCACATATCGTGGTGAGTTTCAATTTTACAGTTGTGTAATATAGAAAAATCAGTACTGAATTTACATCATATGAAACACTCTCCTATACATAATTATCTACAAAATGGCAAAATGCAATAATCCATTTTTGTTTCCAAGTTAACATTTTAACAGTTCTGTGCTTTGTCACCAGGGCAGGAATAGACACTTGGAAATGATGGTGGCTCAACGTAAGAAAATAACGCCATAGCAACTAATAACAAGAGCACAAATCAGTTTTTACACATAATAATTGTCAAAACTGTCATTTATCATACTTTCCCATGAAACTCTTCTGATGATAACCTATTAATTGAGAGGAATTTCAATTGTTCACTCAATATTACAAATGATGTAATAAAAACTGGGTCATTGATTTTCAGACACACATCCTGATATTGTCTATGAGAAATGGGTAAGGAAGAGACATACCAGACATCATATTTATTGGAAAGTGAAATAACATACATCAAAAGGAGAATCATGAAATAACGAAAATGGTAATAAATTAACCGTATAAGAAATAGAAAGGAAAACAATGCAGGCCCTACTGATACACTGTACAAGAAAAATAAGATGTATCATAAATGGAACAATTTACTTTGATAAAAAAGATAAAATGAAACCAAGAGTGAAACTGAAAGTACATACTTGAAGGGGGGTCAATGTTCGGCTCACGCACCTGGTGTCTTGCAACTATCATTTCAATGAAGGGTCTGAGTAATTTATTATGAATAATTTACTTAGATAAGAAAAGGTAACATGAAACCAAAAGTGAAAGTATGTACTTGAAGGTGTCAATGTTCTGTTCAGGCACCTGGTGTCTTGCAACTATCATTTCAATGAAGGGTCTGAGTAATTTATTATGAATAATTTACTTAGATAAGAAAAGGTAACATGAAACCAAAAGTGAAAGTACATACTTGAAGGTGTCAATGTTCTGCTCAGGCACCTGGTGTCTTGCAACTATCATCTCAATGAAGGGTCTGGGACCAGACTTCTTGATGGCGTAGGCTGGTATGGGTGACGGGAAAAGAACTGTAGGGAAGTAGGCATCCGTCAACTGGTTATCAATCTGCAACAGTGACATCTGGTGAGTGATGATGAAACTAATAAGACTGGTGCTGATACGGAAACCCTATCAAACTACTTATTCAATTCATTTCAATTCTTTATTAACATAACTGTTTTGTATGAATACATATAAGGTATCAGATTAATTATAGAACTAAAGAAGGATGTAATCTAACCTTGTATATTAATATTTGTGCAGCATTATGGATTCCTTAATAATTTTTGTTTATTTTTGTGATTTCTGTAGATAAAACACAATGCTTGTGAAAATGGTCATGGTTCAGGAGTTAGCTTGACAGAACTGGATGGCAACAGAGAAACTACATGACAGCACGGAGGCTACAGGTAGATGATCAATATAAACAGTTTCTTGCAGTGAGCCGACTAAATGTAACCTGAAGGCCGTGGACCCTGGTGTGCAGGCAGGTGATATAACTTACATGTAATCTGTGGACCCTGGTGCACAGGAGGTGTTGTGACTTATTACCTGTGATCAGTACACCCTGGCATACAGGTAGGTATTGTGATTTACCTGTAGTTTGTGGACCCTGGTGAGCAGGTAGGTGATATAACTTATATGTAGTCTGTGAACCCTGGTGTACAGGTAGGTATTGTGAATTACCTATAGTCTGTGGACCCTGGTGTACAGGTAGGTGTTGTGACTTACCTGTAGTCTGTGGACCCTGGTGTACAGATAGGTGTTGTGACTTACCTGTAGTCTGTGGACCCTGGTGTACAGGTAGGTGTTGTGACTTACTTGTAGTCTGTGGACCCTGGTGTACAGATAGGTGTTGTGACTTACCTGTAGTCTGTGGACCCTGGTGTACAGGTAGGTGTTGTGACTTACTTGTAGTCTGTGGACCCTGGTGTACAGGTAGGTGTTGTGACTTACTTGTAATCTGTGGACCCTGGTATGCAGGTAGGTGTTGTGACTTACTTGTAGTCTGTGGACCCTGGTGTGCAGGTAGGTATTGTGACTTACTTGTAGTCTGTGGACCCTGGTGTGCAGGTAGGTGTTGTGACTTACTTGTAGTCTGTGGACCCTGGTGTGCAGGTAGGTGTGACTTACTTGTAGTCTGTGGACCCTGGTGTGCAGGTAGGTGTTGTGACTTACTTGTAGTCTGTGGACCCTGGTGTGCAGGTAGGTGTTGTGACTTACTTGTAGTCTGTGGACCCTGGTGTGCAGGTAGGTGTTGTGACTTACTTGTAGTCTGTGGACCCTGGTGTGCAGGTAGGTGTTGTGACTTACTTGTAGTCTGTGGACCCTGGTGTGCAGGTAGGTGTTGTGACTTACTTGTAGTCTGTGGACCCTGGTGTGCAGGTAGGTGTTGTGACTTACTTGTAGTCTGTGGACCCTGGTGTGCAGGTAGGTGTTGTGACTTACTTGTTGTCTGTGGACCCTGGTGTACAGGTAGGTGTTGTGACTTACTTGTAGTCTGTGGACCCTGGTGTGCAGGTAGGTGTTGTGACTTACTTGTAGTCTGTGGACCCTGGTGTGCAGGTAGGTGTTGTGACTTACCTGTAGTCTGTGAACCCTGGTGTGCAGGTAGGTGTTGTGACTTACCTGTAGTCTGTGGACCCTGGTGTACAGGTAGGTGTTGTGACTTACTTGTAGTCTGTGGACCCTGGTGTGCAGGTAGGTGTTGTGACTTACCTGTAGTCTGTGGACCCTGGTGTGCAGGTAGGTGTTGTGACTTACCTGTAGTCTGTGGACCCTGGTGTACAGGTAGGTGTTGTGACTTACCTGTAGTCTGTGGACCCTGGTGTACAGGTAGGTGTTGTGACTTACCTGTAGTCTGTGGACCCTGGTGTACAGGTAGGTGTTGTGACTTACCTGTAGTCTGTGGACCCTGGTGTACAGGTAGGTGTTGTGACTTACCTGTAGTCGGTGGACCCTGGTGTACAGGTAGGTGTTGTGACTTACCTGTAGTCTGTGGACCCTGGTGTACAGGTAGGTGTTGTGACTTACCTGTAGTCTGTGGACCCTGGTGTCAGGTAGGTGTTGTGACTTACCTGTAGTCTGTGGACCCTGGTGTACAGGTAGGTGTTGTGACTTACCTGTAGTCTGTGGACCCTGGTGTGCAGGTAGGTGTTGTGACTTACTTGTAGTCTGTGGAGCCTGGTGTACAGGTAGGTGTTGTGACTTACCTGTAGTCTGTGGACCCTGGTGTGCAGGTAGGTGTGGTGTTCTGACCGCCGGTACTGCACCCACAGGGCGGGGTTGTACACCCGTCTCAGCGCCCCCACGAAGGGCTTCTTCATCTCCATGTGCTGTAGGTCAGCCTGGGGGGAGAAGGGAGTTATTTAAACAGACAGCAATTACAAAATATATAGTCACAATAAAAAACAAATTATCAAGTACAATTTAAATACTTACTTATAGATAGTATTATTAGGTACACTGAGAAACTGATGACTTCAACTGGATCATACAATTTCCTATGGTATTCCAAGATAAATAAACTGCAACAGCTGTATAATTATATATATATATATATATATATATATATATATATATATATACAGACTGCAATATAAACATAAAACCAGTCAACACTGCACAGGTGTTAAGCTGGGACAACGTGTCTCTGTAAGATTATGAGAACCATCTGCAGACATTCTGTAGAAATTGTAAATGCAGCCATAAACACAATTATGGTGTGTGTGTGTGTGTGTGTGTGTGTGTGTGTGTGTGTGTGTGTGTGTGTGTGTGTGTGTTTGTGTACATGTGGTAGTTAGTGAATAGGCACTGCCATAACACAGCCATGGTGCGCACTCAAACGTCGTACATGTCTGATGCTGACACATTCACATCACGTGAACAAACGTCAAATGCATGATTATTCCATTAAATCCGTCTCCAGTCGTCTTGATAATGGACCACATGATAATTTCGCTTCCATGCTGCCAGGACAATGGACGTTTTCACTTTCATGTCGTTCGAAATTTGTTTTGTCAAAATTATAAATATCAGTAGAGATTGCTACATACACCTGTAAGCCCTTATAATTAACTAAAATCTGTAAAACTTACGCCTAAAACATACAAGTTGACACCTCTGCGGTACTGTCTAAATTTACCGTAATTAAATCAACTCAAAGCCGCCCCACCTGCATGACGTCCTCCAGAGTGACGTTGGTGACGTCCTTAGACCACTGCTCCTCCAGCCATGAGGCCAGCTCCATATTCAACGTCTTCCACTTGCTCCGCATCTCTACCTCCCAGAGGGCAGCACTGCTCGACAAGGTCACATAGGCGACCTCCTCGCAACGGCCATTGATGAGCGACACACCAACGCCACCAAGTGACAGGAACACTGCAGTCTTTGCTAGCTCCGCCTCGTTCACCTGTGACAGTCACATGACAGTCACATGACATCATCCCCTCCTCCCATTGGTTGGACAGTATATTTTATTATTTAAATACTTCAGGATAGTTAATTTTTAGTGAGTGAATTTCTGTTAAACATATCCAATGATAATTAGGTAGAGAATATTAGGTAGAGAGAACCACAGAGGCATATATAAAGACAATGTGAGTACATATAAATAAAACAACCTGAATATGATAGGGGTGGGGTTGTCAAGCAGTCCGACTGCCAGACTATAGGTAAAGGAACTGGGGTTCAAATCCTATGTGAAGACTATGATAAATATCCACCATTGCCTACAACCAGGTATTCATTCATACAGCTGAGTGAACTGGAGCAATGAAGAGTGAACGAACTTGTCCATGGTTTGACACTACAGCCCAGTTAACTGGCTGAGTACACCGGCCACTGGCCACCGGCCACTGGCCACCGGCCACTGGCCACTGGCCACTGGCACTGCACTGACCTTCCTTGCTTTCTTGGCAACTCTCTCATCCTGGGTAAAGAGCAGTACCCGCTGCCAGCGGTCAAGGTACGAGACCCAGTAGACGGTCACTTTGTCCGTGCGTGTGTTCTTCACCAGCTGTGTCTTTGAAGTCTCCACCTCACTGTCCTCATCTGACAGAAATAATGATAATAAGCTCAGAAATGTAGCCTATATAGCCAATATTTAGCCAATACCTTATATTTTATACAAGTTATTTATTGGTTTATCTTATATTGTATTTTAATTATTTATTTAACTACATAATTGATTTTAAATCAGAACATAGTTTACCTTTAGTTAGTGCTGTGTGGCTGTAAAGTGTTTGTACTTTTTGTAACTACATTCGATGTTGTGTTCTTACTTACCGTCTGTGCTGTCCTCTCCATTCCTGTTGTCTCCTGTTCCGGGCTTGTTCTTGATGGTGAGAATGCTGAGGGCCACTTCTCCATAGCCACCCTAGACACAGCGGACACACTGATTGTGGGGGGCATCACTCACTGCACATGTCACGGTATGTTATATCAACAACAAACAATCGATGTTGTGTCTTCTTACGTCTGTGCTGTCTCTCCATTCCTGTTGCTGCTGTTCTGGCTGCTCTGTTCTTGCTGGCTGGATGCTGGTGGCCACTTCTGCTGCATCAACTAGCTGGCCTGCTTGCTGGCTGGCTGGCTATCTCTCAGCTGCTCTGTCTGGCTACTGCTTTTCACACAACTGGCTGGCTGGCTGGCTGGCTGGCTGGCTGGCTGGCTGGCTGGCTGGCTGGCTGGCTGGCTGGCTGGCTGGCTGGCTGGCTGGCTGGCGGACTGACTGACTGACTGACGTGACTGACTGACTGACTGACTGACTGACTGACGGACTGACGGACTGACGGACTGACGACGCGACGACGACGACGACGACGACGGACGGACGGACGGACGGACGGACGGACGGACTGACTGCTGACTGACGGACGGACGGACGGACGGACGGACGGACGGACGGACGGACGGACGGACGGACGGACGGACGAGACAGAAGAGACAAAATGGAGAGGCAGAGTGACTGACAGAAAGATGGACAGACAAAAATATTGGCAGTAAAAAAACAGATTGCAATACAGAAACAGAATGGCACAGATCGTTTAATTATCCAATTTTATGGTAGGGTAAAATAATAATAATATAAATACTACAAGTGAATGCAAACCAATCATATGCAAATATTATTAATTTGGCATCATCTATTGAAGCATGAACATTATGCAATCAAAATGGTGAAGTTACCTTTGCAATGAATGCTGGGTAACTTGGCTTCTTCCTGTTGTAGACATTCCACATGAGCGTGCGTTCGGTGCTTGGGTTGTCCCATGTGTAAAGTACCGATTGGTTCGGAGAGAGCAGCGACACCTGGCTTTGGTTCCTGGAATCAACAGTCATAAATTTGAATGTTCATGTATTCCCTGTTATACCTAACAACATACACATTACATATACCAAACTGTATATTTGTATCATCTAAAGAGGCACAACAAATTCAAAAGCATCTCTAATGTTATTGCAAACTAACTGCTACACTCTCAGATATGGTGATTTAAAAAAAGTAAATTTTCATATTGTTTGGGTGCCAACAACCCATTATCCTGTAAGTGGAGTCTTTGTGCATTTATTGAAAAGAATCATGCCAAAATAAACAAACTTTCACAGTTTCACGGATTTTTGATCTGTTTTCAGAGTAACTGTATTGAATTACAGCCCATGGGTGATAATCTACACCAGGAAACACACAGCTACTGATACTGAATGCAGTGTCTGAAAGAAATGTTGGCCGACTTATAATGCTGAGACACTTACTTCTGGTTGAGTTTGCTGAGACACTTACTTCTGGTGGAGTTTGATGAAGACACTTACTTCTGGTGGAGTTTGATGAAGACACTTACTTCTGGTGGAGTTTGCTGAAGACACTTACTTCTGGTGGAGTTTGATGAAGACACTTACTTCTGGTGGAGTTTGCTGAAGACACTTATTTCTGGTGGAGTTTGATGAAGACACTTACTTCTGGTGGAGTTTGCTGAAGACACTTACTTCTGGTGGAGTTTGATGAAGACACTTCTGGTGGAGTTTGATGAAGACACTTACTTCTGGTGGAGTTTGCTGAAGACACTTACTTCTGGTGGAGTTTGCTGAAGACACTTACTTCTGGTGGAGTTTGATGAAGACACTTACTTCTGGTGGAGTTTGCTGAAGACACTTACTTCTGGTGGAGTTTGATGAAGACACTTACTTCTGGTGGAGTTTGCTGAAGACACTTATTTCTGGTGGAGTTTGTTGAAGACACTAACTTCTGGTGGAGTTTGCTGAGACACTTACTTCTGGTGGAGTTTGCTGAAGACACTTACTTCTGGTTGAGTTTGATGAAGACACTTAGTGGAGTTTGGAATGAAGAACATTACATTTCGGTGGAGTTTTGATGAAGATGACACTACACTTCTGGGAGATTTACGAAGACACTTTCTTCTGATGAGAGTTTGATGAAGACACTTACTTATGCTGAGACACTTACTTCTGGTGGAGTTTGATGAAGACACTTACTTCTGGTGGAGTTTGATGAAGACACTTACTTCTGGTGGAGTTTGATGAAGACACTTACTTCTGGTGGAGTTTGATGAAGACACTTACTTCTGGTGGAGTTTGATGAAGACACTTACTTCTGGTGGAGTTTGCTGAAGACACTTATTTCTGGTGGAGTTTGATGAAGACACTTACTTCTGGTGGAGTTTGATGAAGACACTTACTTCTGGTGGAGTTTGATGAAGACACTTACTTCTGGTGGAGTTTGTGAGACACTTACTTCTGGTGGAGTTTGATGAAGACACTTACTTCTGGTGGAGTTTGATGAAGACACTTACTTCTGGTGGAGTTTGATGAAAACACTTATTCTGGTGGAGTTTGATGAAGACACTTACTTCTGGTGGAGTTTGATGAAGACACTTACTTCTGGTGGAGTTTGTGAACACTTACTTCTGTGGAGTTTGATGAAGACACTTACTTCTGGTGGAGTTTGATGAAGACACTTACTTCTGGTGGAGTTTGATGAAGACACTTACTTCTGGTGGAGTTTGATGAAGACACTTACTTCTGGTGGAGTTTGATGAAGACACTTACTTCTGGTGGAGTTTGATGAAGACACTTACTTCTGGTGGAGTTTGATGAAGACACTTACTTCTGGTGGAGTTTGCTGAAGACACTTACTTCTGGTGGAGTTTGATGAAGACACTTACTTCTGGTGGAGTTTATGAAGACACTTACTTCTGGTGGAGTTTGATGAAGACACTTACTTCTGGTGGAGTTTGCTGAAGACACTATTCTGGTGGAGTTTGATGAAGACACTTACTTCTGGTGGAGTTTGATGAAGACACTTACTTCTGGTGGAGTTTGATGAAGACACTTACTTCTGGTGGAGTTTGATGAAGACACTATTCTGGTGGAGTTTGTGAAGACACTACTTCTGGTGGAGTTTGCTGAAGACACTTACTTCTGGTGGAGTTTGTGAAGACACTTACTTCTGGTGGAGTTTGATGAAGACACTTATTCTGGTGGAGTTTGCTGAAGACACTTACTTCTGGTGGAGTTTGATGAAGACACTTACTTCTGGTGGAGTTTGATGAAGACACTTACTTCTGGTGGAGTTTGATGAAGACACTTCTGGTGGAGTTTGATGAAGACACTTACTTCTGGTGGAGTTTGATGAAGACACTTACTTCTGGTGGAGTTTGATGAAGACACTTACTTCTGGTGGAGTTTGATGAAGACACTTACTTTCTGGTGGAGTTTGATGAAGACACTTACTTCTGGTGGAGTTTGCTGAAGACACTTATTTCTGGTGGAGTTTGCTGAAGACACTTACTTCTGGTGGAGTTTGTGAAGACACTTACTTCTGGTGGAGTTTGATGAAGACACTTACTTCTGGTGGAGTTTGATGAAGACACTTACTTCTGGTGGAGTTTGATGAAGACACTTACTTCTGGTGGAGTTTGATGAAGACACTTACTTCTGGTGGAGTTTGATGAAGACACTTACTTCTGGTGGAGTTTGATGAAGACACTTACTTCTGGTGGAGTTTGATGAAGACACTTACTTCGGGGTATGAAGACACTTCTGGTGGAGTTTGATGAAGACACTTACTTCTGGTGGAGTTTATGAAGACACTTACTTCTGGTGGAGTTTGATGAAGACACTTACTTCTGGTGGAGTTTGATGAAGACACTTCTAGTGGAGTTTGATGAAGACACTTACTTCTGGTGGAGTTTGATGAAGACACTTACTTCTGGTGGAGTTTGATGAAGACACTTACTTCTGGTGGAGTTTGATGAAGACACTTACTTCTGGTGGAGTTTGATGAAGACACTTCTAGTAGAGTTTGATGAAGACACTTACTTCTGGTGGAGTTTGATGAAGACACTTACTTCTGGTGGAGTTTGATGAAGACACTTACTTCTAGTAGAGTTTGATGAAGACACTTACTTCTGGTGGAGTTTACTGAAGACACTTACTTCTGGTGCAGTTTGATGAAGACACTTCTAGTAGAGTTTGATGAAGACACTTACTTCTGGTGCAGTTTGATGAAGACGTCTTCACAGAGATTCTCCATCCTGACAGGGGCGTCTCCATGCTCATAGGGCAGGAGGGTGACAGTGACGGAACTGTCCGTGCCCCCCGCAACCTCCACGCACAGGGCCGTCTGGGGCGACAACAACAACCCTCATTACTCACGCATACTCCACAGTCATGTTATCACGATCACTGAGCAGACAAGGGTTGGTATTCCGACTCACTGCGGTATAAACGTCATCGTAAAATGTCAATAAAGGATTGGTTTAAGACTTCCACCGATTAATTTAACTGAATAAAACATATGACTAACACTACTAATCTAGCAGATTAATAACTAATTAATCCAACCGATTAATTAATGAATCCAGGTTATATTCTTCAGGCAGGTAGACTGGAGGTGTGGTGGGTACATAAGCACCACCAACTCCCAAACCAAGGATTCTACTCAAGAAGAATGAGTTCATAATGAGGCTAAGCCTACCAAGGGGCACATATTGAGCCTTAACGAGGGTGCAGATGGAAGCCTTGTAGGGGGTGGAGATAGCTTCAACTACCCAGGCTCTGTAAAATCCACCTGGTAGATTTATGCTCTGCTAAGGTTACCACCAGGGCGGCCTCACACCAGAATAGTGTAGAGACGCTAATTGGCTCTCAGGCCAACTATGAAATAAAACCAAACTTTTAGCCCTTCACCTGGATAACATTCAAAACTGGCTAAGTGACCAGACTGACTTCTTGGCGGAGTTATGCAGCCATAGATTTTGAGGGGTGGAGATGGAATTTTTGGAAGCCATCAACTGAAGATTGTAAAACACACCTAAAAATCATCCATACTGTGATCTTGATTTATTTATTCTTGACAAACTTATAAACACAAAGCAAAAAAGAAGCAGCCATTACATTAGATATATTCCTACATCATATCCTCAAGCGGTTACAGGTATGTTGATGAATGGGAGAGCACCAGCTAAATACAACCTTAATTATCACATCCTAAACTCAACAGCTGTTTAATAATTCACTGACAACCCATTTGGAAAAACACCTGGATATACCTGAGACATAAAACCCTGAGGTGATGACCTCCAGGTCACCCTACTCACCCCCCGGTCCATACGCAGCACGGTGCGATGGCACTTGGTGACGTCAAAGTGGGCGGAGCAGACATTGCTTTCCTTATACTTGACACACATCCTGTAGGAGTCAGTGACCGGCCAGAACGCAACACACTGCAAATATACGACACACACTGCAAATAGACGACACACGCTGCAAGTATACGACACACACTGCAAGTATACGACACACACTGCAAGTAGATGACACACGGTGCAAGTAGATGACACACGCTGCAAGTATACGACACACGCTGCAAGTAGACAACACACGCTGCAAGTAGACGACACAAGGTGCAAGTAGATGACACACGCTGCAAGTAGACGACACGCTGCAAGTAGACGACACACGCTGCAAGTAGACGACACATGGTGCAAGTAGACGACACACGCGTTGCTAGTAGACGACACACGGTGCAAGTAGACGACACACTGTGCAAGTAGACGACACACACACTGCAAGTAGACGACACATGGTGCAAGTAGATGACACACGCTGCAAGTAGACGACACACACTGCAAATAAACAACACATGCTGCAAGTATACGACACACATTGCAAGTAGACGACACATGCTGCAAGAAGATGACACACATTGCAAGTAGACGACACACGCTCCAAGTATACGACACACACTGCAAATATACGACACACACTGCAAGTAGACGACACACACTGCAAGGAGACGACACACGCTGCAAGTATACGACACACACTGCAAGTATACGACACACACTGCAAGTAGACGACACAAGCTGCAAGTAGACGACACATGCTGCAAGAAGATGACACACACTGCAAGTAGACGACACACACTGCAAGTATACGACACACACTGCAAGTATACGACACACACTGCAAGTATACGACACACACTGCAAGTAGACGACACACACTGCAAGTAGACGACACACTGCAAGTATACGACACACACTGCAAGTATACGACACACACTGCAAGTAGATGACACACGCTGCAAGTAGACAACACACACTGCAAGTAGGCGACACATGCTGCAAGTAGACGACACACACTGCAAGTAGACGACACACACTGCAAGTAGACGACACATGCTGCAAGTATACGACACACACTGCAAGTAGATGACACACTGCAAGTAGACGACACAGGCTGCAAGTAGACGACACACACTGTAAGTAGACAACACATTGCAAGTATACAACACACACTGCAAGTAGACGACACACACTGCAAGTAGATGACACACACTGCAAGTAGACAACACACACTGCAAGTAAACAACACACACTACAAGTAGTAAACATACACTGCAAGTAGATGACACACGCTGCAACAACTGCTGTAGACAACATAAAATTATATACTAAGAACTTGTACTTTAGTGTGACCACTGGGGCCATTCGGGGTGCGTTTCACTACACTGAGTGGAGTAAAGGGTTAAGTGGGAGTGTAGAGGGTTAATGTCCTGGGTTAGTCGTGGGAGCAGTGAGGGTCTTACCTCTTGTGGGGCGATGTCCAGCCACAGGTCGGCGAGTTCGTTCTCTTCCATGTACCTCATGTCATGGACTGTGTTATTGACAATGACAAAGTACGGCATGATGGTGACGATCTTGGTGAGTCGCAGACTTGACAGTTGAATACGCAGCAGGAACTGACAGAGATGGACAGATGGACGTAGACATCACTGGATGACAGCAGCAGTTTTTTCATAGGTCACAACAGGTTATACCTTCTCATGGAGCCATAAACCACAGCAATGACTGTTTTTAGTCACCATAAAAATATATCACAAGTTATTACTTTGTGTCACCCATGCTTTTAGATACCTCAACAACTTTTGTTTGTGCCTGTGAAATTGGCGAGCAGTTATTAGTCATCTTTTATAAAGTATACCATCTCATAGAAGATGTTACAAAGTCCTATCAGTGGCACAGGCAGTCAAGTGTAACACAGCATCAGGCCTTGTTTATGGTAGTAAATATTCAGACAGCAGTTAAATGTATGTAACCATGTTTGGCCATAACTGAAAATTAAGAAAACAACTCTAAATAAATAATCATAGTAATTTTTCTATAACTTGCCTGTGTTTTGGTATACTAATATATTAATATATACTAGACTATGAAATGCCTTGTGTGCGAGTATAACTGACCTGGTACTTCCTGTTCCTCTCCTTGTCATGACAGATGATCACCCCACTCGTGCCAACTGTGTCCAGGGGAAACGAGTGAGTCCACTTGGAGTTGTGCACTTTTAGTTTCGCCTAAACCAACACATGCATTATTCACCGGATGTTTGCAAGAAACAGTGTTTTGTGATGTAATTCCACCATTTTATAGTAGTTTTTGATTAGTGTTTAATTTGTGTGTGTGTGTGTGTGTGTGTGTGTGTGTGTGTGTGTGTGTGTGTGTGTGTGTGTGTGTGTGTGTGTGTGTGTGTGTGTGTGTGTGTGTGTGTGTGTGTGTGTGTGTGTGTGTGTGTGTGTGTGTGTGTGTGTGTGTGTGTGTGTGTGTGTGTGTGTGTGTGTGTGTGTGTGTGTGTGTGTGTGTGTGTGTGTGTGTGTGTGTGTTCATGGAGACATGTGTTAGAGAATGTGTGTAGTATCTATGCACTGTATGTGAATGCATGAGCATGCACGTGTCTCTGTCTTCATGCATGCATGCCTGCATGCGTGTGTGCGTGCATGCATGCGTGCGTGCCTGTGTGTAAAACAACAAATCATTGTGAATTACTAATGTGTTCACCAACCTTTTTCCGCCTGTGTGCTTTGAAGCGGAAAAGCAGAGGATCCTGGGAAGTATCGTTTTCGTAGATTGCCTCAGACCGGGACCCCTGCATCAGACATCCACAAAAATAGTGTATAGTTTAACTACTTAACTGAAGGTGTTTTACATTAATTATACTGTTCTCTGATCATTTCTAAACATTTGCCTGTGCTTTTAAGGTTTTCTTGAGTTACACACCACAACAAAATCATATTAAACAATTATTAATCAATTTATCCGATAACAAAATCATGAAAATAATTACTTTAAAAAAACGTTTTATCTACATTTATCGCACAGGTTTCAACATCAGCTCACAAAAAATTGGGAAACTACATGAATAACATGAATGCATGAATTAAAGTTAGTTAAATTTAAAGTTAAATTCGGGTGCAAGAGTTCCCTTGATGATCTGTGTTATTTGCAACCTCCCCGTAGTGATTTTTTGCTATCTCAGAATCTGTAAACATTTTGTTCGCAAGACAATTCTAAGATGACATTAATTATGGAATTTTCACAATAACTAATTACTTAAATTCCCAGAAAAGTCCTGGTGATTCACAACGATCCGGACAATCTCACTAACCCTGATTTGTATCGGCAGACCGGTATTGTTGACGAGCCAGTAGGGGGAGTAGAGGTACAGGTGCATTGTGGGTGAACAGCTGACATGTACACTGATACTGAGCTGGTGTTGTTCAGCCTTCACGGAGTTGTCACACTCCATGTTAATGGCCTTGAACTGTTCTAGTTCGGTCGACAGTTCCAGTGATCCACTCCAGTCGACACCCAGATAGTCACTCAACTGCAGAGCAAACATTGTCATGGTTACTTAGTTTGTTATTTATTTTAGTTTGGTTTTAATTTAAAGGGCGGGTGCCAGCTCCTCTGCTGTAATTTGCAATGGGAAGTCTGCTGTCTAGAATGTGGGAAAGTTAAACATCAAAGGGTCTTGTGATTAACTCTGCTTGCCTCGGTATTATTGTGAATAACTTTTTTTTAAACTGGATGTTTTGTTTACCATTTGAACGTGTTTGAGGCAGAATCTTTCAAATTGCAAACATCGTTCCCAGCTTAATAAAGTAACCAAACACAAACTGGTTAGGCAGTAATCCTTCAACATGGATGTTGTGTCGTAAGAATGTTAAATAAAACCTAGGATCTTGCTATTTAAATGAAGTGTCCACTCCAAAACAATTTGATGACATTGCAACCAAGATAGTGCTAGAGACCTTTACAAAGCTTTGTCTTTACCAACAATGATTGTAACGGTTATAAAATATATACGTGAATCACATTACTGTTGTGGCCAATTTCCTCATAGATCAAACAATCCCACATACAGTTGTCGCTTAAAAATGTGTCTGATATTGTTCTCATAAAGAAACATTTTTGGGGCCAGAACAAAATATACAATAGAATGGCGTAATGAGTTTGTAGCCTTTTTTTGTGGCTTTATGGTTTCTAGTCAAATGCTTATTTTGTATTTCTGTCTAAAGTATCCATTCAGTTTGGATTGAGTTTTTAACATATTTACTCTATTTTTACGTCTTTTTCCATTATATTTATTAACGTAGTTTATTTTACTTATTCATAACATATAACTGTTGTCTGACATGTTTAATTTTTTTAACTTTGCAAAAAGGTTTAAAATGCTTACTTGTTTAGTTTTTCGTAAAAGGGTTAAAAGGTTTAAATTCAGATTAGGAAGACAAATGTAACAAGGTTTAGAAAAAAATGTTTTGTTAGAAGTTTACCCCCCCCCTCATGGAAAAAGGGCATAAAAGGGGACGTGGTGGGATAATTTGCTATTTGTTTTATGGTTGGGTAAATTTGCAGATCAACCCAACAAACAATTGGACATAATGCAAGTTCAATAGTTCAAACCCATTTTACCAACATAACCTGGCAGTAAGAAAACTTTTACGTGAATTTATCCCAAAAACCCATTAAAAAAAGTGGTCTTTGACGCAAATTACTAACCCCTTTGTAAAAGACAAGTGGTTTTAAAAAAAACTCATTTAGGTTAAAAATTTTTCCCAAATTCCCATAATCATTAAATATCGTTAGACGCAAGTTGTACCTTTTTGTAAAAACAAGATGGGCTAATAAAAAACCATTTTTTATTCCCACCCGTTCTTTATGGAATTAACATTACCCCTACACATCAAATTTAGCCCAAAACATTAATAACACTGTTACTTTTTTAAAAACTAAAATAAAAATTAAATGGTTTTATTTTACAGAGTTGAAAAAACGAAAGCAACAGACCTGGGGGAAAATTGAAGTTAGGGGCGGTTTCGAAGTGGAGGTCAGGGGGGAAATAACAACCGGGGGTGGTTTTGGTCCCTGGCTTTAGAGAGTTTACCCCCACCTCCTGGAACAAAGTGGTTGTAATAAGGAGACAATTGGTCATAATAAAAATATTCAGACTGAGTTCTTGTTCACCCTTTGTAATAACGACAAGTGCTCTTAATAAGACTTTGGGTGAATTTGCACCCACCTCCTGTTATACAAACAATTGGTCATAATAAGAAAGTTCAGACTGAGTTCAAGGTCACCTCTTGTAAAAGGCATAAGTGGTCATGATAAGAAAATTCAGAGTGAATTCATACCCACAGTATTAAAGATAAGTGGTCATAATATGAAGACTTAGTAATATAACTCTAACCTCTTGTAATACAGACAAGTGGTCGTAATAAGAAAACTCAGTAGGTTAACTCCCATCTTCTATAATACAGACAAGTGGTCATGATAAAAAGACTCAGTACGTTAACTCCCACCTCCTGTCATACTGATAATTAGTCGTAATAATAAGACTCAGTATGTTAACTTCCATCTCCTGTCATACAGACAAGTGGTCGTAATAAGACGACACAGTAAGTTAACTCCCACCTCATGTAATATAGACAAATGGTCATAATAAAAAACCCAGTGTTTTTATTCCTAATTTCTTTAAGTTTAACAGAATCAAACAGTCAATCTCATCGCCAAATCATTAATAACCACTGTTGACGATTTAAAAACTAAAATAAACTAATTCACCAATGTCTGCCTTCCTGTTTTACCGAGTATGAAAAACAACGAGAAGCACGACAGACCTGGAGGGTAAATTCGATGTCGTAGGGCAGCAGGTTGTGCAGAATCGCTGGAGCGTAACAGTGCAGGGAATAGTAAGGCACCATCCAGGGCAGCTGGTCTGGTCGTCGCGCTTCAGTGCCTTCTTCACACGTCACCTGTGGACAGACACAGCAAACATCTGTACAAAGTGTCCTCATGAAGCAGTGTTATACGTTCAGCTGAAATTGCACCAAATATATCAATCTGGTGGAAATATATTTTCTGCTTGGCAAAATCCCTCCACATTTGGGATTATTCTAATTGTAGACTCAGTGTTTTTGGCAGCAGGTAGCCTCGCATTCAGAAAGGACCTTTTAGTTAATCATGTTGGCTTTAAAGGAACACATAACTAGCGAGGCATGATTATAAATTATATCAATCCTTTCAACTGTTCTAGGAACACCGCTACCAGATATGTGGGGAGTGGTGATCGTGTGGTAGAGCGCCGCACTGTCAATCGAGGGGACGGTGGTTCAATCCCACCTACCGCCGTTTTGAAATTTAGGCAATTTCGTTCACCCCACATTTGCCTGTGTCTTTTGTAAGAGACTAAAAGCCGGTGGTCCCTTCTGTCTGGTGTCTATGCCAGGGGAAGTAAAAGATCCCACACAGGGGTAAATGTGTAACCTGTAGTGAACTCACTAATTCTAGAGGACAGCTCTAAAAACCAATGACAATAATGGTAAATAAGTTGGCCTGAGGTCATTTAATGGAAGAAGAAAAAAGAGATACTGCTTTATAGGTTGGAAGTGGGCTCTAGTAGCCGTGGTGTTCAGGAGACTAGCATGGGCTAAGTCACTGGGTGACAGAGGCCACATTTCTTTCACTTAATTATTACAGTGTGCCAAAAGGTTCATACACTGTTTTCCCATAATAAACAAACATCACCCATTTAGCCTTTTTCATAGCTATACTTGTATCAGTGTTGTTCCTTGCATAATATTATTATGCAATGTTTATAGCTGGTATTACAGTAGTCCTGAGTGGTGTACATACATGGCAGGAACAATCTTAATCTAAGATGGACTTTAAACTGTGAACGTAGAGAGATAGTCTCAGATTCATATCTGTTAAAATAGAGTATTACATTATTACGTATTGCATTTTGTTCACGCCTGTAAAAAATAATAAGGTAACTTCTATTGCACATAAAACCTTGGAAAGGAAGCTCAAAAGTGCATTAGTTATTCAATCCCAGAGTCAATAAACAATACTGATGCAAAACATGACTGAATACCTACATATTTATGGATTGTTTCACCAGCCTACAAAGGTTTGGTCATCATTTCATAGCGTGAGAAAACATAACTGTCACAGATGGAGTAGAACATAATATGAACCAGAATGGCCAAGTCATGTCAATCAAAACTGTAAGTTCCAAACCATGATGTGATTGTTGTTTCAATCAGCACTAAACATAATATAAATTTTTGGAATGTGCAACTTGACGGGGCCACCACTTAACTATACAGACAACCCCTTAACTTAAGGGACCACCACTTAACAATAGGGACCACCCCTTCACTTATGGGACTACCCCTTAACTAAAGGGACCACCACTTAACTATAGGGACCACCCATTGTCTTATGGGACTACCCCTTAACTAAAGGGACCACCACTTAACCATAGGGACAACCCCTTGACTTATGGGACTACCCCTTAACTTAAGGGACCACCACTTAACTATAGGGACAACCCCTTCACTTATGGGACTACCCCTTAACTAAAGGGACCACCACTTAACTATAGGGACCAACCCCTTGGACTTATGGGACCACCACTTAACTATAGCACAACCCCTTAACTTATAGGTCAACCCCTTAACTAAAGGGCACACTTAACTAAGGGACCACCCCTTACTTATGGGACCCCCCCTTAACTAAAGGGACCACCACATAACTATAGGGACCACCCATGTCTTATGGGACTATAACAAAGGGCCCCACTTAACTTTTAGGGACCACCTGTTACTTATGGGACACCCCTTAACTTAAGGGACCACCACTTAATTATAGGGACCACCCTTTACTTATGGGACTACCCCTTAACTTAAGGGACCACCACTTAACTATAGGGACCACCCGTTCACTTATGGGACTACCCCTTAACTAAAGGGGACACCACTTAACCATAGGGACAACCCCTTGACTTATGGGTCTACCCCTTAACTAAAGGGACCACCACTTAACTACAGGGATAACCCCTTGACTTATGGGACCACCACTTAACTATAGCAGCCACCCTTTAACTTATAGGTCAACCCCTTAACTCATAGGTACACATTTTAACTTATGGATCCACCCCTTAACTTAAGGGACCACCACTGATCTATAGGGATAACCCCTTAACTTATGGGACCACCACTTAACTATAACAACCACCCTTTAACTTATAGGACAACCTCTTAACTCATGGGTACATCCTTTAACTCTATGGGACCACCCCTTAACTTATGGGACCACCCCTTAACTTATGGGACCACCCCTTAACTTATGGGACCTCACCTTAACTTATGGGACCACCCCTTAACTTATGGGACCACACCTTAACTTATGGGACCAACAACCACCCTTTAACTTATAGGACAACCTCTTAACTCATGGGTACATCCTTTAACTTATGGGACCTCACCTTAACTTATGGGACCACCCCATAACACATGAAGTCACCCCTGAACTTATGAGGCCATCCCTTAATGCAAGGGTGCCAGCTCCTATGTTTTATTTATATTTAATATTACATTATTATGACTACAAAATGATGCTGAAGGTTTACTGCGTGCCAATTTGTGTTTAGTTACTTTGTGAAGCCTGTATTCAGCCTGCAATACGTAAAATGGTAAACAAAACACCCCATTTCAAAACAAAATTGACTGGCAATAATGCCGAAGCGAGCAGAGTTAGTCGCAGCACCCTTTGATGTTTAACTTTCCCACATTCTATGCAGACTCCACGTTACACATTACTGCTCTCCCAATTCTGGGCAGAAGACCTGGGCACTCTCTCTTTGACATAGGAGGTCACACCCAAAGGGTGGAGAAGTTTCCCACTTAATGAGCCTCACCTTGAAGATGAAAGGTTTCTCTCCCTGATTGTGGGCGGGGCACTTGAAGTACCCACTCTTCTCTCTCATGCTGTTCAGTTCCTGCCACCAGATGGGGCTAGTTGTCTTCTCGTACCTACCACAAGTGAGTGTGTATGATACCTATCCCTGGTAGTTCGACACCACAGCAAAGAATTGTTTCCATGCACCAAATGTACAACTGTACTCCCAAACCATGTGCTTTATGATCAAAGTAAACACGTTTCCTAGCAACTACCAAACTTGCTGGATTAATGCATACATCAGGGCCACAGTGATAATCATGTGTGTTACAGTTACATACAGTTTTACTAAAATTAAGGTGAATTAAGAATGTGTATCAAATATATAATTATATCTATCTATCTATCTATCTATCTATCTATCTATCTATCTATCTATCTATCTATCTATCTATCTATCTATCTATCTATCTATCTATCTATCTATCTATCTATCTATCTATCTATCTATCTATCTATCTATCTATCTATCTATCTATTTTATATATTTTTATATATATATATATATATATATATATATATATATATATATATATATATATATATATATATATATAGTGTATGTATGTATGATATACGTAAATATATAATTGCAAAATAACTATACATTAAACTTCCATTACTGGAAATGAATACAGCCAGATCTTGCTCTACAGTCACTTTGATAAAACAGTCACCTGGCAGTTAAGGTCATTACAGGGCACTCCCAAATTGTTTCCAAAACAGTATAGAATAGTAAACTAATTCTGCTTATGTGAACACATAGCTATCTATGTTCCCTTTTGCCATGGTGACCTTATTGTTAGGGTGACCTTATTTCCAGGGTGATCTTATTGTCAAGGTGACCTTACTAGTGAGGTTCCACTCTCCATTACTGTCATTAGTCATTGTTACACACACACACTATTCAACTGAACACATCAATGGTGTATATTTACCCTGCGCCATGAGGGGTGGCGTAGAGGGTGCAGTGGTAGGCGACAAAGAGGGGTACATCATAGACCTGGTCCCGGTGGAGGGTGTGTAGCAGGCTGAGTTGCCCCTCCTCCCCCTGGGACAGGCCCCCTGCCCCCTGCTGCTGGAGCTGGTTTCTCTCGCAGTAGATAGACAACGACACATCCATGTGGTTGTACAGCTGAAAGTAGAAAGCTCGTCCGAAAACCCCAAAACGGTACCTGGCATTTCTCCGATGGTAGATGGATATCAATATCAGCAAGTAAAACAAACAATGCAAACTCAACAATTATAACAAATTATAAGTATCTTATAACAACATATAAAAATTGAAATAATTCAATGTCTATAAAATAATATAAATTGGCACATAAAATAACTGTGTGTATGTTATAACGACACAAAATTACTTGAAATAAGGCAACGTCCATAAAATAGTATAAACTGTCCCACCAAATAGAACTTTGATCTGATAGCTGATATGAGAAACATTAATTATTTAGACCACATAGAATGTTATCATATCATATCTCTGGTAAATGATTAAATAAAAACTGAATTGTACACTAAAAAAAAAATAACATACAAACATACAAACATGTTGCTTTGGCATTTATGTAAATATTAGACTATTTATTTCCTTTTGTCACATATTATATACAAAATATGGAGAATTAAACTGATTTACTGTAAGTGACCACAGAATTGTTTTTGACCACACTGACCTGTAGAGGTGACCGAATGGTGACCACTTTGCGGCCATGTGTGACCGCCACATCGATGACAACGCAGTAGTTTGTGTCACCCTGAATCCAACAGATGCCATGTCACATGTGATTTCGTTAATGTAATTATTATGTATATAGACACAGAAGGGAAAAAAAGACATTACAAATTATTTTCTGCATAACAACGGTATTCCCAACTATGTACTTTATGATATAACAAGAAACATGACTACTTTTATACTTCTACAATATCCAGTAGCAATGTTGATGTTTAAATATCCGAAAAGTCATTTTGATAAATCAAATAAGGTTTACAAACTACAGAAGAGAACGTTTAATGTTTATATTAGTACCTTAAGCCATATCTAAATGACAACACTGTGACAAAATAATATAGGTTGTGGGAAAACCCACTGATTCCATTTATTCTCACTATCTCAACACCCAGAACCCCTTACCTTGGGGGGTGTCAGTCGAACTACCGATGCAGCAGCCTTTCGGTGAGACAAGTTAAACAACTCCTCAAAACCTTCCAGCTGCAAAAAGAACATTTAGATTAACAGTTAAGTTTTTACACAATATGGCATCCAGTCCTTAGATTGCTCAAATTACTTGACACTTGACTCCCTGGCAGACCGGTTCAGTCACACACCATCTCGACTTCTATGGGAGGCGTCCAGCTATGCCTCACAAAACTGAACTTACTAAAGTACACAACATCCACCACTGTCTATAACCAGGTACTCATTTACGAAGCCTGGTGAACTGGAGCAATGTAGAGTGAAGTGGATAAAGTTGCCCAAGATTTTACACCACAGCCCAGATTTTGAACCAGGGTTCTCATGGTTTTGGGTCTAAGGCTCTAGCCACTGTCCTCAGGGTCACCCGAAGTAAAACTATGTAAAGCTGACATTTTCAATCACAGCCCTGGTAAACATTACTTTGCCATTGTGAATCGCCAAAGTGACCCAGATATTAGGTTACACAGTCCTATTCTGCATGTGAGCTAAAATAGCTGTCTGGGTAATACACCATGAAATTCATGATTTCGCTGAAATCAAATGTATACATTATAATATCATCTTTAATGTCTAAATAATCCTCTATATGATTGTAATAGCCATTGATTTAACACACAACAATCGATTCCCCAAAATAAACTTTTTAAAGTTTAGCTAATTTGTTTTGTTTAATTTTAATCAATCCGCCAATCCGCCAATCCGCCAATCCGCCAATCAGCCAATCAGCCAATCAGCCAATCAGCCAATCAGCCAATCAGCCAATCAGCCAATCAACCAATCAATCAATCAATCAATCAATCAATCAATCAATCAATCAATCAATCAATCAATCAATCAATCAATCAATCAATCAATCAATCAATCAATCAATCAATCAATCAATCAATCAATCAATCAATCAATCAATCAATCAATCAATCAATCAATCAATCAACCAACCAATCAATCAACCAACCAATCAATCAGTCAATCAAAATTTCTGAAGATATTTCAACAAAGCGGAAAATAAAATATCCAAAACTATATTAATTTAAGTTACATATTTTGCAGTTCCAGGTTATGCTTAAACAGTTGCCTGATAATTTTACCAAAAATCAGCCCAAAACAAGCAAATTTGTCAACCAGTTGTTGATAACGTTTTGGTGACATAAGTGTGAAACAAACACAGAAAAAAATACATTTGAGAAACGTGAAATGTTTGTACGATACAATAGTCCAACTGACCTTTAGATTCATCTTTCCCTTCTGTACTTCCATGTTGCTATGGTGATCATTGTCGGTGTCATGATTGGGGTCAAACACGAATGCCCCAGCCCCAATTACAGTGTTTGCCGTTTGTGCGAGAGCTCTTGAGATGAAGCTCAGACCGTCCACATCATCTCTGAAATGTAACCATGGCAACGCACAATGAGGTTATAACAATAAGTACTTTGAATTTACACATTACCTTCGCTCATCTTGTTTATTGAAAACTGTGAACAGGCTGCGCCACCATGACTCTTGCCAGCGTGTCAAGGAAATAGTGTCCGCTGTGATTCTGTGGTGTCTTTATGCATTTTGAAAAACTCCTTAATTTAACAATGGATTTTCGTAATAGTTCATAATTTTATTTAGTAATCCTAATTGCCAGTTTCATCTTTGTAACATTTGCTGTCAGTTCTGATTCTCCACTCCAATTTAACACAACAGAACATTTTCTTATGTAGCACAGAATTCAGACCTTAGCAATGCCTGATTCATTGTTACACTTTACACTAAAATAATTAGATACAGGTTGGTTGGTCTGTCCAATCGAACACCATGTGAACGTTTCTGGGAAGTTTCAGCCATGCTCTGATTAATGCACAAACCTATTTGTATACCCACTACAGCCTATAGCCAGGTACTCATTCAAACAGCTGGGTTAACTGAAGCAACCCAGAGTGAATGAATTCGCCCATGATTCGACACGGCACCACAGGATTTGAACCCTGGTTCTCTTAATTGAGGGCCGATGCTCCTGCCACTGGGCCACTGGGCCACTGGGCCACTGGGCTACTGGGCCATGGTGCTCCACTAAATATAGTTCACTGCTTTATTTACAAAAACATCATTATTACATGCACACATCTAAATGTACTATTAAACGAATCTTACAAATCTAAATCCGTTTCGTCTTCTTTGAAGTTGTGTTGTGACTCCTGTTCACCAGAGGTCACCACTATATCATGAGCGTTCGTAGTAGACAACTGTTAACAGACAAACAGTGGCTCAATGAGACTGAAAAAGCACAAGTGGTTACATAGATACTCAATTAAATACATGAATCCTAATTTTCATTGTTGGTGGTGGTAATTTTTTTGTTGCCGTTAATAATTCAACCTTATAATAATAATAATGCATATGTATTACTATTGTTGTTGTAGCCTTATGTCCCCCTGGGGGCGGAGAGGATAAGCAAAGTAAAGTATATGTATTGTAAGGGCTATATAATAGCTGATTACCGAAACAGAAGAACAACTACTGTCATAATGACTTATTATAGATTATCTATTTAAAAATAATTGTGTTAGGCTAGTTAATAAATAAATAAAATATATAAAATGTCCTTTAAATTATAAATATCTTCCAAAAATATTATATAAAGTTAGAAATCAAATACATAAATATTATAAGAGGTCTAAAATGTCATTTAAAATTATATTTACAATTGCATTATATGTAAAATTAATTCAATATAATTCAATTTTAATATAATTCAATTGTAAATAAAAATATTATTTTTAAATTAAATTTAGAATTTTAAAGGACATTAGATATATATATATATATATATATATATATATATATATATATATATATATATTAATAACTACAATTATTTTAAATAGATAATCTATAATTTTAAATACATCAGAGATATGTTATTTATTTTGATTGTTTAAAAATAAATAACATATTTATGATGTATTTAAAATTATAGATTATCTATTTAAAGATAATTGTGTTATTAATATATATATATATATATATATATATATATTAATAACACAATTATCTTTAAATAGATAATCTATAATTTTAAATACATCAGAGATATGTTATTTATTTTCCTAAACAATCAACTTCGGACACAACGGAGGGCGCTGACAAATTTGACATCAATGCATACATTTAAGAGTTCATCATAAATTGTCATGACTGAAATGGCTACCAATTATACATTATGAACTTGTTTTTGTCTTCAAGATAAGATGAACTGAGTAGCTCTTTAATGTATACATAAATAACTACATCAGTTTAGTTCTAGCTACTTCATAGCTACTGCAAAACTACATAACTAACAGAACAGAGTATTTCATTTATCTCATGACAATACTACATATCATAGTACACATTAATGTGCAAAATAATTTTTCTATAAATTTCATGAAAATGTACTTCATAGACACGTTTCTATCATCCAAGTAAGTTATCACATTAATTTTGTTATCATTCTAGTAATAATAATAATGATTAATTTTGATCATGCAGTGCTTTTTAAGAATATTACTACCATTCAAAGCACTTCACATAATCGCAGATTAGAGAAAGATAATAAAATATTTATATTTATAGTGTTAAAAATTTCATTTTTTGAATGTAATTAATAATGTAAAAATATAAATTTATGTGCTAATATTATTTTATTTAATGGATCATTATTGCCTCCAGACCAACCTACACCAGACTTACTATGTTATAAACGTTTCCTACTTCTTATTATTATTATATTATATTATCTGTGATGTGATGACCACAATTATAATTTAAATTACTTAAATAAGCATTTTGTTACCATGATTAAGAATTAGAAACTGGTTTAATTATGTATATCTGGGCATTTTTATTAAAACAATTATTACTTTGGTTATATATTTATTTGTTATTTTATGAATGCTGCACACAAATTTCCCTTCATGGGACAATAAAGTTTTATTGCATTGTATTATATTGTATTGTATTGTATTGTATTGTATTGTATTGTATTGTATTGTATTGTATTGTATTGTATTGTATTGTATTGTATTGTATTGTATTGTATTGTATTGTATATTGCATTTACCTGTGAGAAAAGTCTAACAATGTTGGGTCGCTCCTCCACCCAACAAGGGTTGACAACAATGTCCTAGCAACACAACGCATGCAATGCACACTAACACGCTGAGCAAAGCAACAAAGTAAACATAAGAAAAACAAAGAAAACTTATGATCAACATGCACGAAAAACAATAAACATACAAAAAACAAACACAACTTAAGAACAATGAAATTAAGATTACTACCGGGTCTGCTCAAAGATTAAATGTTGGGTGTGCACATTTTTGGTTGGTTGGTTAATTTACATATTCTTCATGTGATATGTTGCCTAGCAACATGATCCATCATGCCATCCAAAATGGATGTCAAATGTTTCAACATTTTGTTGAAAACTTTGTTGAAATTTTGTCTCTAAACGATTTTATTTTAAATAAAAACATGGAGCAAAGTATAACAAGACAATATTTAACAAGATTGCCACCTAGAGAACCAACTCTAGATGGCAGGTGGACAAGTCTGACAGACCTAACTAGAGGCAGGAAAGATAGATTCAGCAGACACAATGCTGGCCTTGTTGCTGCAATGCACATATGTAAAGATCTTTGGTCATCCAGACACGGGGGAAAGGTCATGCTGTGTGACCTCTCAAACAAACCAGCACTGCAAAGTGATAACTTGTGAATTTTCAGTAATGTGTCTTCACGACAAGCTCTCCAGCATCAAAACAATTGCATATTCACATATTATGTTCGGGATTTAAATTAAAAAGGTCTACTCAGGAATTGTGCAAAAAGGAGTAGATTGTTAGTTTTGTTCCCCAATAACTTTTTTCTATCCCCATATTTGCTAATGTTACATTACAAAAGCTAGAAAAAATCACAATTACACATGCTACGGTCAATAACAGCTTCAGCACAAAGCAAAGTTATAAAGCATCAGGTAGTTCTATGACTTATTGCTAAGAAGACAACAAACTTAATGCAGCCACAGACATTGAAGCTCTAGAGTTCATGTTGGTCCTGGTTGACCTCAGTTGATGCCATGAATTATCTATATTTTATGTCACCAGTCAGCATAGCTGTTTACACCACTGGGAGAAATGCAGATATATAAATGTTTGACTTTTAAATTTCTACAAATTTAAAGTGAATAACACACATGATATACCCTGGCTGGATGTTTGTGTCACTAAGAGAATTAGGAAATGTGCCCCGCTGACATTTTATGCAATTTCAAGTAGTTTTAAGGGTGATTTCAACAGAAACATTAACACTAATAAGAAACCTTCTTAAGGTAGGTTAACTCAATACATGAAACAACAAAAACAAGAAATAGTGTATGAGTAAAGTGAAACGAAAACAACAATCATGCAAATTACAAAACATACCCAAATTACATACCTTCAATTCTGGACATAGTGAGATCTTTGCACCAATGCCGAGCTGAAACATTATTCACATTATAACGTTATTGTCACCCAGCAGCACTTAATAAAACTATAATAAAAATATAATGTCTAACAATCACAGAATATGTAGCTTAATGTTTAATGAAGCCAGCAAATTAAACTTAACTATCATGTTAAAATAAGTTCATAAATAATGTCACCACCACTAACTTGTAAACTGAAGACACAAAGCAGAAGAAACCTTGTTACACAAAAATGTATAAACACCACTGACATAAAATTGAAGAGACTGCCTAACACCAACAGCAAGCTGATGGGTGGGGACCGGTGGTCACGCGGTAGAGTGCTGGACTGTCAATCGAGGGGACGGTGGTTCAATCCCACCTGTCGCCGTTTCAAAACTTAGGCAATTCTGTTCACCTCACATTTGCCTGTGTCTTTCGGAAGAGACACTAAAAGCCGGTGGTCCCTTCTATCTGGTGTCTATGCCAGGGGAAGTAAAAGATCCCACACAGGGGGTAAATGTGTAACCTGTAGTGGAGTCACTAATTCTAGAGAAGAACAACTTTTGCTTTAGCCCAAGTTTGGAGGAAACCACCCGAGACCTGAGACTAATATTATTGTCAAGTTACTTGTAAAAGGTTATATTGATGACTATTATATGGAGGTTGCAATAGTGGTTCTGTGAATGACCTACCTGGTTGTACACTTCGAAGCCTGGGAGGTCATGGACGGACTGAAGGAGAGTGTCATCTGACTTCATCAGCGTCTGTAACAGACACCTGCCTCGGGTGAACAAGTATTGATGATAAAGCTTTCTTCATCATTTTCAACAACTGAACATGCAACGTTCATTTTCATATTTTGGCATTTGAATCATCTAGTGCCTACACACAATAAAATGATATATATATATATATATATATATTTGATCAATTATCCATTAAAATATTATTTTGATCTAGTAAATAAATAAGTAATATCCCTAAGATGTCCTTTAAAATGATAAGTTTTCCATTTAAAAATAATTATGTTAAGCTAATAAATAAATAAATATTACATGCCTAAAATGTCCTTTAAATGAAAAATTGTCCATTAAAAATAATTATGTTAAGCTAAAAAATAAATATTACATACCGGTATTTAAAATGATAAATTTTCTATTCAAAATTATTCATCACACATCTTTTTACGTAGGTTTTGGTGTACTACCATAATTCAAATATGGTACTCTATAATGTTGGCCTTTTTAGAATGACTAAATAAATGGGGCAATATTTCAAGGCCACACCTGGCCCACATTTGATTGTAGATATTTGTATCTAAATAACTCTCCCAGCTATGATTTATAATAAATTATGGAGTAATAAGTAACTGTCAGAAGCCATAGATCCCTTGTTTGACATGGTCTTGTTCTATGGTGTAAAATATATTTGGAATATGACAGCAACTAAAAATCTCCCACGTTGCTGCCAAGATCATTGGTTTACCTACACCAATGTTGTCCGAACTGATCGACCTTGCAATCTTGAAGAAAGCTCGTGCTGTCGCTGCTGAGTCTGATCACCCGCTCTTTACACACTTTCACGTTCTTCCGTCTCAAAGGAGATATCGTTGTATAAAATACAAAACGGCTCGCTACAGCAGGAGTTTTGTGCCTGGGGCAGTTAGAATGTTAAATAAGTGATATTGATGCCAACGGGTTTGCTTTTGGTGTAGCTACATTTTGCCTTTCATTTGTATTTTATGACAATCTTTTCTTTTCATATTTTATGCTGTTTGGCAAACTCTGTCATGTGACCAAAGAGATAGCTGCCTGAACACAAGCTTGTTGTTGTATCTTTTGTTGACATTCTGGTTTCGGAAGATTATCTTTATAACAAAACCCTACGGGAAAGTTATTAAAATGTCAAATATATCCAGCAATGTTTGGTCTAGGTGTTGTGTCCAAGTAGTTATGTAATTCACATATTTAATCATTATTAACACCGTTGGCACAGCGTGACAGAGGTCTCGCACATAATTCTGATTGTGATGTAAACAGACCTTAACTTACTGGACACATAAATTACATCTTTAACAAGGCTTAAGAAAGTTTAGCAAGGTTGCCGCATAGACCTATGCTCCAGACAGCAAGCTTATCGAGAGTTCACTAAAATATAATATTATATCTTATATTATAAAATTATACATGAATTAGTATTGTACATAAACTTTAAAAACAAATTCAAAAATGCTACAAATTAAAATACATGGTCTCTATAAATACATGAGTAAAATAAAAATCACATAAAATGTCCTACGATAATAACAATTTGATATAGTAATAAATAAATTAAAATAAATATATGAATAGCAAATTTATTTTGTATTTAAAATAATTTGTAAAATAATAAAATATTCATCCTAGGCATAACCCGCCCTTGCCAGATAACTATAAATTTTATTTTTAAACATATTTACATTGCTTGCATGAAAATATGCATTTTTTGTTTCGCTACACACATGTATGACATTGACGCACTCTCACCTTTGACACTGTCATGATGACGTCAATGGCATGGGGTGTGAGACTGATGGACAGGTTGTCTCTCGAGTCAATCAGTATGTAGGTGCACATCTCAGCCACCGTTTTCTCTCCAAGTCCATCCACTGTGTCCTCCTCCTGCACCTCTGTCGGGGGAAAGGGTTAATGTTCTATTTGTAGAGATACGTCAAATTTTTTCACTGATGATCCATGAATAACTGATGGGCACATTGTTGTACAGAGGGCACATGTTGTTGTACGGATGGCACGTGTTGTTGTATGGATGGCACATGTTGTTGTATGGAGGGCACATGTTGTATGGAGGGCACATGTTGTTGTATGGAGGGCACATGTTGTTGTATGGAGGGCACATGTTGTTGTATGGATGGCAAATGTATTGTATGGAGGGCACATGTTGTTGTATGGAGGGTACATGTTGTTGTATGGAGGGTACATGGTGTTGTATGGAGGGTACATGGTGTTGTATGGAGGGCACATGTTGTTGTGCGGAGGGCACATGTTGTTGTATGGAAGGCACATGTTGTTGTATGGAGGGCACATGGTGTTGTACGGAGGGCACATGTTGTTGTATGGAGGGCACATGGTGTTGTATGGATAACAAAATATTGGTTTAAGAAACCAACCACAAAGGCTTCCAAAGACTGCAGGAAAACATTATAACACAACTGTATCCAATTCTGTTAATATAAATGTTGTATTTAAATAAAAAACCCACAGGAATGTCCTCACCCCCTGCCCTGACTACACACCCGTGCCCTCACACCCCCTGCCTTGACTACACACCCATGCCCTCACACCCCCTGCCCTGACTACACACCCATGTCCTCACACCCCTGCCCTGACTACACACCCGTGCCCTCACACCCCCTGCCCTGACTACACACCCGTGCCCTCACACCCTCTGCCCTGACTACACACCCATGTCCTCAAACCCCTGCCCTGACTACACACCCATGCCCTCACACCCCTGCCCTGACTACACACCCATGTCCTCACACCCCTGCCCTGACTACACACCCATGCCCTCACACCCCTGCCCTGACTACACACCCATGCCCTCACACCCCTGCCCTGACTACACACCCATGTCCTCACACCCCCTGCCCTGACTACACACCCATGTCCTCAAACCCCTGCCCTGACTACACACCCATGCCCTCACACCCCTGCCCTGACTACACACCCATGCCCTCACACCCCTGCCCTGACTACACACCCATGTCCTCACACCCCTGCCCTGACTACACACCCATGTCCTCACACCCCTGCCCTGACTACACACCTGTGCCCTCACACCCCCTGCCCTGACTACACACCCGTGCCCTCACACCCCCTGCCTTGACTACACACCCATGCCCTCACACCCCCTGCCCTGACTACACACCCATGTCCTCACACCCCTGCCCTGACTACACACCCGTGCCCTCACACCCCCTGCCCTGACTACACACCCGTGCCCTCACACCCTCTGCCCTGACTACACACCCATGTCCTCAAACCCCTGCCCTGACTACACACCCATGCCCTCACACCCCTGCCCTGACTACACACCCATGTCCTCACACCCCTGCCCTGACTACACACCCATGCCCTCACACCCCTGCCCTGACTACACACCCATGCCCTCACACCCCTGCCCTGACTACACACCCATGTCCTCACACCCCCTGCCCTGACTACACACCCATGTCCTCAAACCCCTGCCCTGACTACACACCCATGCCCTCACACCCCTGCCCTGACTACACACCCATGCCCTCACACCCCTGCCCTGACTACACACCCATGTCCTCACACCCCCTGCCCTGACTACACACCCATGTCCTCACACCCCTGCCCTGACTACACACCTGTGCCCTCACACCCCCTGCCCTGACTACACACCCGTGCCCTCACACCCCCTGCCTTGACTACACACCCATGCCCTCACACCCCCTGCCCTGACTACACACCCATGTCCTCACACCCCTGCCCTGACTACACACCCGTGCCCTCACACCCCCTGCCCTGACTACACACCCGTGCCCTCACACCCTCTGCCCTGACTACACACCCATGTCCTCAAACCCCTGCCCTGACTACACACCCATGCCCTCACACCCCTGCCCTGACTACACACCCATGTCCTCACACCCCTGCCCTGACTACACACCCATGTCCTCACACCCCTGCCCTGACTACACACCCATGTCCTCACACCCCCTGCCCTGACTACACACCCATGTCCTCAAACCCCTGCCCTGACTACACACCCATGTCCTCAAACCCCTGCCCTGACTACACACCCATGCCCTCACACCCCTGCCCTGACTACACACCCATGCCCTCACACCCCTGCCCTGACTACACACCCATGTCCTCACACCCCCTGCCCTGACTACACACCCATGTCCTCACACCCCTGCCCTGACTACACACCTGTGCCCTCACACCCCCTGCCCTGACTACACACCCATGCCCTCACACCCCTGCCCTGACTACACACCCATGTCCTCACACCCCTGCCCTGACTACACACCCATGTCCTCACACCCCTGCCCTGACTACACACCCGTGCCCTCACACCCCCTGCCCTGACTACACACCCATGTCCTCACACCCCTGCCCTGACTACACACCCATGCCCTCACACCCCTGCCCTGACTACACACCCATGCCCTCACACCCCTGCCCTGACTACACACCCATGTCCTCACACCCCTGCCCTGACTACACACCCATGCCCTCACACCCCTGCCCTGACTACACACCCATGCCCTCACACCCCCTGCCCTGACTACACACCCATGCCCTCACACCCCCTGCCCTGACTACACACCCATGTCCTCACACCCCCTGCCCTGACTACACACCCATGCCCTCACACCCCTGCCCTGACTACACACCCGTGCCCTCACACCCCCTGCCCTGACTACACACCCATGCCCTCACACCCCCTGCCCTGACTACACACCCATGTCCTCACACCCCTGCCCTGACTACACACCCATGTCCTCACACCCCTGCCCTGACTACACACCCATGTCCTCACACCCCTGCCCTGACTACACACCCGTGCCCTCACACCCCTGCCCTGACTACACACCCATGTCCTCACACCCCTGCCCTGACTACACACCCATGTCCTCACACCCCCTGCCCTGACTACACACCCATGCCCTCACACCCCTGCCCTGACTACACACCCGTGCCCTCACACCCCCTGCCCTGACTACACACCCATGCCCTCACACCCCCTGCCCTGACTACACACCCATGCCCTCACACCCCCTGCCCTGACTACACACCCATGTCCTCACACCCTTGCCCTGACTACACACCCATGCCCTCACACCCCTGCCCTGACTACACACCCGTGTCCTCACACCCCCTGCCCTGACTACACACCCATGTCCTCAAACCCCTGCCCCGACTACACACCCATGCCCTCACACCCCCTGCCCTGACTACACACCCGTGCCCTCACACCCCCTGCCCTGACTACACACCCATGCCCTCACACCCCTGCCCTGACTACACACCCATGCCCTAACACTCCCTGCCCTGACTACACACCCATGCCCTCACACCCCCTGCCCTGACTACACACCCATGCCCTCACACCCCTGCCCTGACTACACACCCATGCCCTCACACCCCTGCCCTGACTACACACCCATGCCCTAACACTCCCTGCCCTGACTACACACCCATGCCCTAACACTCCCATGCCCTCACACCCCCTGCCCTTAGTACACACCCATGCCTTCACACCCCCTGCCCTTAGTACACACCCATGTCCTCACACCCCCTGCCCTTAGTACACACCCATGTCCTCACACCCCCTGCCCTGACTACACACCCATGCCCTCACACCCCTGCCCTGACTACACACCCATGCCCTAACACTCCCTGCCCTGACTACACACCCATGCCCTCACACCC
>JAODUO010000494.1:360000-492500 GCA_025642075.2 Ridgeia piscesae
CCCACCCCTAGATGACACCACTCCCCTAGATAACACCATACCCCCTAGATAACACCACACCCCTACATAACACCACACCCCCTAGATGACACCACACCCCTAGATAACATCACACCCCCTAGATGACACCACATCCCCTAGATAACACCACAGCCCCTAGACGACACCACATCCCCTAGATAACACCACACCCCCTAGATAACACCACACCCCCTAGATGACACCACACCCCTAGCTAACACCACAGCACCTAGATGACACCTCACCCCTAGATAACACCACACCCCCTAGATGACACCACACCCCTAGATAACACCACACCTCCTAGATGACACCACACCCCTAGATAACACCACACCCCTAGATGACACCACACCTCCAGATAACACCACACCCCCTAGATGACACCACACCCCCAGATAACACCACACCCCTAGATGACACCACACCCCTAGATAACACCACACCCCTAGATGACACCACACCCCCAGATAAACCACACCCCCAGATAACACCACACCCCCTAGATAACACCACACCCCTAGATGACACCACACCTCCAGATAACACCACACCCCCTAGATGACACCACACCCCCAGATAACACCACACCCCTAGATGACACCACACCCCCAGATAACACCACACACCCTAGACGACACCACACCGCTAGATAACACCACACCCCCTAGATGACACCACACCCCAGATAACACCACACCCCCTAGATGACACTACACCCCTAGATAACACCACATCCCCTAAATGACACCAAACCTGCTAGATGACATGACACCCCCTAGATGATATGACACCCCCTAGATGACATGACACCCCCTACCTGTTGCTGTAGACTCACCTGTTTTGACCAGTCATGGACAGTAGCGGTCAGTCCAGCCCGTACGGACAGTCTTGGCACCTGGTAGTCCTTGTTCTCCACTTCAAACAACATGTGCACTTGCTTGACCGCTACGGTCAGTGACTGGACAGGTGCACTGACTGGCCAAACGGGGTACTTAGGGCCGTGGTCACTTTCTGTTGGACAAGTCATGTGATGGGTCAGCGCATGGCCTCGTGGATTTAGAACACACTAAATAAACCATGGGTCAAAACAAGTTAAATTAATCTTTGGTAATATTCCTTTTTTTCATTTAATAATATTCTCAATACAATAATAAATATGTTAATAAGTAAAGTAAAGGCGAGTTCTTATATTGCACAGTAGTGTTTCCCCTGAGTAAAACGATGGGCGAGGTGGTAGGATGGGTTGAATGGACACTGAAGGCATGATGTGACGTTATGTGGATCCACATAGCGTCACATCATGCCTTCAGTGCAACATTTTCTAGGCAATTTTTAAACTAGTTTAAAAATTGCCTTGAAAATGTTGCATTCTGAAGGATGTTTTAACCTATTCCCTGGGAAATAGAGAGGAAACAAATGCATAACTACAAGGTAGCAGCATGTGAACATGTGTGTTTATAGCTATGAGGTGGCAATTTTGAGTGAGGTGGCTTAGAAAAACAGCGAGGTGGCCCACCTCACTCATCACATAGCAGGGGAAACACTGGCACAGTATCCAATCCACATTATTGCTCAAAGTGCATTTACACTGTGCTCCCTGTGTTCAGTTGAACACTGTCTCAACTTCTCTGGGAAGTACCCAGTCATGCTGCAATTAATACGGGTCAAGTTGTCAACATGGTTTGGAAGGGACATAACCAAACAGCTACAAACTACAAACAACAACTGCGTGGTGTTTGGTAGGCCATGTTTGCAAAAATCTGTGACACACACGACAGTTAGAAGAAGAAGAATAAATCCTGTTTAGATAAAACTACAACGTTAGTCATCTATGACCCGTCCACAGAATGTTACACAGTGATATCAAGAAATCCAATATGAAGGTCATAACTATGTGTCCATCACTGACCATCTTCCATGCTCAGCCACTTCTGGGAAGAAATATTGTTTGTTGTCCACAGGTCAAAGTATTCAGCGTTCATCGAAGCAACACCATTGCTTGCTGATGACTCCATCTGGTGGCACACAAGAAAACCAATTCGTTCATACAGACCTTAGTTGTCAAGGGCAACAACACAACATGATGATAATATGTTTAAAGTAACTATCTAGTGACATCGTTGGTCACAATAAAGATAAACAGGTTTCTACACTCCATTCCTTATGCTAAATAATGTAAACACAAGGTAAGTAACAATAACAAAATAACTATATAGATTGAATGTATCAGAAAGTTCCCAGAAAGGAGTGTGAATAAGTGCAACAGATTATCTACTGATTGTGAAAATATTAGCAGCAACATGAATACGTTTAAACACAAAATTGGTAACCATCTCAGTGGGGCAAACATATGAAAAATGTTTGGCTTTTCGAAATGCGCATTGAGGTATCTTAATTGCCTGGCTTTATTTCTTTGGATGGCACCCGTGTGAAATGTGACTTACCTTCCTGTCTTCACTCATAATGTCCATCACGTCAAAGATGATGTGCAAAGTCGTTGCTGAAATATGGAGGGAAATGTCTGACATCGTCAAGGTCACCTTGAGCTCAGCCTCCGGAGCCTCCTGTAACTGGGTGAACTCAAGGTCGCATGGATGGAGCACCTAGTGGCAGAAGGCAGCAACATTCATTAAAGAAATTCTTTTAGCATTTAACCTCTGTAATGTACACAATTTTTAATTACTTTTTATTAAATTAATTACTTCCATGCAATTCTTTGCCTACATTTAATTACCAGTGTGTTTTGTTAATAATTTACAACCCTGACAATATATTGAAAAAATAACTCTGCATACGCAGAGCTTCCAGTTTGGGCTCCGCCTACAGCCATATACTGTGCGTATAAGGGTACAAGGCATGGTCATAAATATCCAGTTCAGTTGATTATACCTTGTTTTATTCAACAAGGTCACGGTGTTTAAAGTCATCAGTCATTGCATGGTTCACTCTCCGTGCATGAATATTTATTATAAACAGTCTGCACAATTCATTACCCAAATGGCAGCAAGCTCAAAGTGACTCACATAAACATATACACTTTTGCATAGATAACACCCTTGTTATGCATTGGTATGCAAGATAAAAATATGATGCATGGTTGGACTTTGTTGCATGTCTTCAGCATACATTGTTGGAGCTTCTGCCATTAAACCTTCCACATTCCCACCCAACCCCCTGACTTAGCACCCCCATAAAAGAGAGAGAGAGAGAGACAGAGGGAGACAGAGGGAGAGAGAGGGAGAGAGAGGGAGAGAGACGGAGGGAGACGGGGAGAGACGGGGAGAGACGGGGAGAGACGGGGAGAGACGGGGAGAGCGGGGAGAGACGGGGAGAGACGGGGAGAGACGGGGAGAGACGGGGAGAGACGGGGAGAGACGGGGAGAGACGGGGAGAGACGGGGAGAGACGGGGAGAGGGAGGGAGAGGGGAGAGGGAGAGGGAGAGGGAGAGGAGAGGGAGGGAGAGGGAGAGGGAGAGGGAGAGGGAGAGGGAGAGGGAGAGGGAGAGGGAGGGAGACGTACCATGGATGCTGTCTGCTGGGCTAGGCCGTAGTATCCTGAGAACATCTGCAGTTGTTTCACCTTTGCCTCGGTCTGAGTGCGCCCCTGGTGGCAACTGTAGTCAAACACGCCACTCGCCTGAAACAAGGTTCATCATGATTTATACATGTTGATAGATACATGTTAATGTGTCCCTGCAATCTGTTGGTCTTTCTTGTCTTTTTTAACTGAGTGGTGGGTCTTTTGTAGATGCATGTATTAGTTAGTCTTGCTTAACCGACTCTCACTTGACTGCAGGCAAGATAGTCTTGTGACTTAGCTGGCTTTTGAATGTTATCTGTGTGAGGGGCCAAAAAGTGCTGCCACCTCATGGAGTCAATAATCAAGGCTAATCCTGCCCATAATTCCTGCTTCATAAACAACTACAGTAATATTGTAATATTGTATTTCCATTAATTGTTTTCTGAATATAAGTTTAATGTCGAATACTTTTAATAGTATAATATTATCTTATAAAAGTATATATTTATTTTAGTTTTTATTTCATAATTGGCCTGAGAGCCAATCAGCGTCTCTACCCTATTCTGGGGTAAGGCCGCCCTGGTGGCAAAATCGGCCAGAGCCTTCATTTCCCAGGCGGATGTGAGGGGCTAAAAAGTGCTGCCAACTCACACAGTTTGGATAATTGAGGCTAGTATATACTTAGTGAGTGTGAGAACATAACTTTCTGGTACTTACCTTCAGTATGAGGACCCGACTATGGGCTACTTCTGGGTCAGCAAAAAGGACGATCTCTGGTTTCTTGAAACGCCCCGACACCGTCAGAGCGGGTCTCACCCCATTCTGTGGCGTGCTGCCACCTGAAGGTCGTGACCTCACCGACAGTCTCGCCATCTGGGCCTTGACCTTTGACCTGGTCATGTCCTTGGGAACCTGGAGTGCATCGGTGAGGAAGAGGGATATGGTCTTGAGGTAGGCCACGCACAAGTTGAGTCGAACCATCTCAAGGTTGATGTCAACTGTAACGTGAAATGTAAAAGGGTTCGGAACAGCAGGAATGTTGTGCCTGCTGCAATCAGAATGTTGAATCAGTGATATTGATGTCTATGAGTTCATATATGTACATTGTTGTTACATTTTGCATTTTATTTCTCTTGTTTGAAAATATTTGACATATTTTAGATATGATCACGAGTTGTATAATGAATATCCTTCTTAGGACAATAAAGTTATTTGAATTGAGCACGTCACGGTGGCACATAGCAAGACAGATCTCCCTTGTCATGTCAACATATAATTATAATAATAGTAACATTAGTGCTTAGATCCTTAAAAATTCAAGCTCAGAGGTGGAAGAAACAAAATCATTTGGTGTAGTCATAAACGAGGACAGTCAGTGACCATTGCACGGTTCACTGCACGTGTCTGACCATTCATCATTACCAGGCGGCGCCATTATTCATACGTATGGCAACACTCTCAAAATGATTCACGTAAACACATTTATTTATTAGCTTTTTGCACAGATAACAACCAAATTATGCGTACATTTGCCATACATAAGTAGCAGAGGAAGTATGTTTAGGAAATTATCACTTTTTGATATGGTACATCTTTGATACAGGCATAAAAGAAACAGACATTACTTTTTTACATTTCCCCATATCTAATAAAAAACACTTTTAGAGTGTGGGACGTTAAGTTTTTTTCATATATCCCATTTATAACATTTTAGCATTACGACTGGATTTCTGTCACAATATTGATATTTTAAATTATGTTTATGCAGGTTGATCTTCACTAATATGTACAAATCAATTATACTATAAAATACTACATCGTAAAGTAACCTTGAAACAAATATAAACAACAGAATGACGACTACAAGTGACTCACTGTATTGGTTGTTTTCTGCATCCTTTTTGTACTTGATGTGGAACATAGGGGGCGCTGTATCATATTTACTTCGCACATGGTTACTCGACTGAATCAGCCTGCAACATATATGCAACTGTAAAATAACATCTTGTCGTGAAAATGAATCACATAATAATAGTATTACTGTATATATGTTATGTACTAAATCCCACTTAAAGGGATACTCCAGTTAGTGAGAGATTCACAGCATTTACTTATACATGTATAATATACTGGTTGTGCATAGTAATTGTGCACAAAGATCGTTAATAGAAATTAATTATAGTATTATTCTACAAAAAACATGCTACGTTTGATTCTGGACGCTGCCATCTTGAAACATGCGCCAGTGACGTAAGCGGTCTACGTCACTGGCGCATGCATGTTGACCATCCTGTTGACCATCCTACATCTGTCCAATGGTATTTGACGTATCAAGTACTTCGCGGTTTGCTATCACATTTTTGTGTAATGCTTCTACCAATCACTGTTTTTTCCACCAATGCGCCAGTGGCGTAAACGATTTGGCTTACGTCACTGGTTCTATGCCTTAATATGGCAACGCCCTGAATGCAATATAGCATGTTTTTGGGTATAATTTTACTACAACTAATTGTTTATTAACAATCTTTGTATACCATTGCTATAAACAAACAAAATATTATACATACGTAAGTTAATACTGTGAATCTTTCACTGACTGGATTATCCATTTAAGCGATGCCAGTAGAGTAAATATATTTTAATATAAAAAATACAACTAAATACAGTATTAAATAAATCAATTTTAAAACTTAAACACTGGTAAGTCATAAAATAGTCAAATGGAAAATTACACAATTTTAATGTCCATTTTGGTTTAAAAAAAGTTATAATAAAATAGCATAAACATAAGGATTAGTTATGAAATGTCCGTGGTAATTAATTAAATATCCATGGTAATTACTGAATACCATGACGTTTGCTTAACTTTCTTAAATTGCATTGTCATCATTGGCTTATCAAAAACATATACAAACCTCTTAACAGCCAAACTGCTATGTTCCCTCACATCGTCAAGAGACATAGACTTCAAACAGAGGTCAACCTCAAGGGAGCCATCATTATTCCACTGTCCAGACACATCTAGTTTTCCAGTCTCAAACTGTGCAAGTCCATCTACGTCTTCCTGGCCTGGGGGAGACGCCATCTGAAGTGGGCAGGAATCAGTCACATGAAATGTTGACATAAACTAACTCATGAGAAGATTTAGCACAAGAATGGATGGATGGATGGATGAACGAACGGATGAACGGATGAACGGATGGGTGGATGGTTACTATCAGGAAATAAAGCTTATTGTACTACTACTATGGATGACTGACTGGCTGACTGGCCGGCCGGCTGGCCGCCCGGCTGACCAACCCACTGACTGACTGACTGACTGAGACTGTGACAATGAAAGGATGGGTGGATGAACGATAATGAATAAATGTATGGAATGAATGAGTGAGTGAGTGAATGAGTGAATGAGTGAATGAGTGAGTCAGTGAATGGATACATAAATGGAATGGAATGAATGGAACGGAATATAATGGATTGATTTGATTTGATTTGATTTGATTTGATTTGATTTGATTTGATTTGATTTGATTTGATTTGATTTGATTTATGAACTGAACTGAACTGAACTGAACTGAACTGAACTGAACTGAACTGAACTGAACTGAACTGAACTCTGAACTGAACTGAACTGAACTGAACTGAACTGAACTGGATGAATGAAGGGACAGACGGACGGACGGACGGACGGACGGACGGACGGACGACGGACGGACGGACGGACGGACGGACAGAACGGAAGGCGACGGACGGATGGACGGACGGACGGACGGACGGACGGACGGACGGACGGACGGACGAATGAACAAACAAAATGTATTAAAAACACTGGTAGCAGTATGTACAGAACAAACAAGCAAACATATTTAACTATTATAATACAAGTGAAAATGTACAATGATTGCAGGGGGTAAATATGAAGTCATCATTTTTTATGTAAATATACCTCAGATGTTTATCTTAAGGAGATGTTTATCTTATGGCATTGCTATAATTTTTTTGAAGTGTATTCCACTACTAAGTGACAGCCCAGTAATCATGTCCAGCATGTTATTTGTGCTGTTCAAAGTACATAATTAGTATATGTTACAATATTGGTAGTTTTTGAATGATATGGAGATAAATCCTGTAATTTCGTATGAGTTCAGGTGAAGTAGGGTCAGTGACCATGAGGGGGTCTAGGATGGAGGGGTTACTCACCAAGGTGGGGGTGATTGACCATGAGGGGATTTGGAGTGGGGATATCACTGACCACAAGGGTGCCTATGGGGTATTACTGACCACAAAGGGGTCTAGGTAGTATCCCTGACCACAATGGGGTCTTGACCACACAACAGGGTCTAGGGGGTGTCACTGACCACAAGGGGGTCTTCGTCCTCTTGTAGCAGCCTCAGCTGGGTGCCGTCCATGACAAACATGAAGCGAGTCTGTTTGATGACATCTGCTGTGTCAGGCGTCGCGAGGAGAGGCTCGACAGACTCGGGACAGGCTGTCTGTGTGTCCGTGCTGTCCTGTGTCACCAACACGTGCACCTCTGTCACCTGGGGGCTCAGGTCAGCCTCGTCTACAGTGGACACAGAAATAGGACACTGACCAACACAAACCAACTGATTCAAACTGACTGACACACACACACACTGACCAACATGCAAACTGACCAACACACAAACTGACCAATGCACAAACTGACCAACACACAAACTGACCAACACACAAACTGACCAACAAACAAACTGACCAACACACAAACTGACCGACACACAAACTGACCAACACACAAACTGACCAATGCACAACTTAAATGGCACAAAACGGACCAACACACAAACTGACCAACACACAAACTGACTGACACACTAGCTGACTGACACACAAACTGACCAATGCACAACTTAAATGGCACAAAACTGACCAACACACAAACAGATCAACACACAAACTGACTGACACACTAGCTGACCGACACACAAACTGACCAACACAAACACTAACCAACACTGGCAGGTTTGTTACTCGTCTCGCTAAAATTCTCATGAAGTATCGCCATGACAACCTTGAGATCCAACTGAGTCACTTGGATCTGTTGTTGACAAACAAACCACGGTGTATGTAAGCACATAAAGTTTTCAAATTATCAGGTCAATTTTTACATAATGAAATACATTAACCTAATCACAAACATGCTAAGTTAAACTGTAAAAGATTAATTGTGCTAGATTTCTGTACAGAAAACTCAAATTCCAAAAGTATACTATACAGAAAATATACAGTAACTAGTTAAACATACATAGCAACATATTGGCAGGTAGTTCTTGGTTATATAATATTTAATGTAACAATAACTAATGTTTATACACTGATTTTATTTCAGTATCTATTAAGATGACTCCAAATATGCCTTAATTATGGCTATGATTTTACATAAGAGCTTGTGAAATACACGAAGATAAAATATATAATGAAATCATGCATTTAAAAGAAATGTACTAACCTTGATCATGTGGAGATGGCCGCTGAAATCATGAGTGCAGTCCGTCTGGATGGGCGGTAGCGCCCTCTTCAGGTCAAGTCGGAGGTTAGTTGGATCAACGATAGTGTGAACGTGTTCGATGAATCCGTTCATGTTCAGCTTCCCTCTGTGGTCAAGAAAATTTTAAAGGTAATTAATTTTTTTACCTATTACAACAATAATTACAGTACTGATTTATGTCTGTCTGCCTTACACATCCAAGGTTTTAAACAAAACTTTTAACTTTTTCAGTTATTGATACATATATTATGACAATTTATAAATAATTAACAAACACAACAAATGTATGCATTTTCTGTTTTGTTGCATTAATGAGGTGTCTTGTTACATTTAAATGGAAATTTGGTGATTAGATTCACATAATTATTATGGTTGTTTCAGTCGAGTGTGATCTGTTGTAGCAAGACTTTAAAAAGCTTTCATATTACATTGTATAATTCCAGTCAAATAAACATTTCCAATTCCTATTATACCTGAAGCAGACATGAGAAATGATGATGATGACTGTGAAGATGACTAAAACAACAGGTGCTTATCTGTAAACAGCACCTGATCACTTTGACGGCCTCCAGCTTCAGATACATGTGGTCCCATTTCTGCGTGATTCCCCCAACATCCGAATCTTCGAAGGAGTTGGTCACGTGAAGGTCGCCAAGCTTGAGGACAATGACACTGGTCGACTCAGAGTTCTGAGGTACGTGGACAGAGGGCGCTTTGATATCGACTGCCAGTCGGATCCGAGTGCCTTGCTCCTGAACGTCTTGGATCTAAAACAGAATCAGAGAATGATAGGAATATATCATTTTGGGCCTCCTCTTCAGAAGGCAGCGTGGTAGAAATTCCCTCCACAATTGCTACTTTGATTTGTCGTTTATATTTGCTTTTAGTAACTTGATGATAGTATCAACTGTTTAAAGCTCATGCTTTTTCTTATCGAGTGTGAGGTTGTTATTCCAGTTGGAAACAATGATTAAATGACCTTTACCAAGTCCACGGGCGGCACAGGTCGACTGTTTGATTGTGAGAGATAGCATATACAACCTTCAAAAAAATGCATCTCAAAATAAATATTTCTAGGGTACAAATAATTTGTGATAAAATTTCAATTTTTTGAATAAAAGGTATTATCCAGACAATATTTTATACAGAACAGCTTTGGTGTGATATAATAGGGTGGTCTGCCTAAGGTGGTTCCTTATGTATATTTTGAAGTATATATATATACACCGGTACATGTACATGTATATAATATACTCCCAAATGTAGCATATCTTAACTTTGCTCTTTAATTTGCTCTTTAACACGTCCAACAAGTCTACACACACAGTAGATGTCTATGTAGCTACCTTGTTGTTGATGGCTTTCTGGGCTGCCATTTTGTAGGCCTTTGTCACTTCAGGGTTCATGAATGGATCCATGAAATTCTGTGAACAAATCACATAAACTGATGCTGGCCTGAGTACCAAGTTTCATCATGACATAGCGCCTGCATGAGAACAGGCAATTGTCACAGGTAGGAGAAAGGCCCTCTATAAAACCATAGTACAACAGACACATGTAGGGAAACTGGGTTTGCTAATTGGCTCAAGAATAATATAGTAGACCACAAACATATTAGTAGATAACTCAATTGCACCTTTGTGCTTGGGAGGAGATGCTATTACAAAGCCCCAAAGTTAGCGTATTAATCTACAGAAGCCTGTCACAGGCAACTTAATTCAACAAGTTTAATTTAGTTGGAGGAAATCTAAAAATAAAACGATACTAGTGAAAATGATCTCCAAGTTGGAAGAACACCACATTAAAACAATTGTTTTATTACACAATACGACACTATTTCATAGTTTGCAATTTGGACATCGTCCCCTAAACAAACCTTAATCTCAGAGATGAATTTGTAGAGCAGAGTTCCCTGTAGTCGCCCTATCCTCAGCCGCAGGGCCATGTCCACTGCCGTTCGCTTCTTTGATATCGCGTCCGTCTTTAGCGTTGGCTTTGTGTAGCTGACAAACTGCAAAAAACACGTACTGAATACACCCACCGAACGTTGTTTGGATGTAAATGTTTATTACTGTAATGTTTCTGTGTATTCAGATATTGTATATCTTCAAAGACCCTGAAAATGTATCAAGAAATGTTTATTATTACTGTATATTCCAGACACCTATTAATTTGTATCTAAATACACACACTCTATGGTAAAGGTAAGTTCTTATATCCCACCCTGTGGACTGCTCAAAGCGCTTTATACTTTACTCACTGACAGACCTGTTCAATCAAACAACATCTCGACTTCTCTGGGAAGGATCCAGCCATGTTACAATTATTGTGTAAAGATTATTCATACACAAATATTGACCTTACAAATATTGTACTTATTTATACAGCGGACAACAAATAGTTTTTTATTTTTCAGGTTACCAAATTTTAATAATCATTACAGTATTCAAAATATACTGCTAATTGAAAACTGAAAAGTCATTATATTCAAAACCACTGCGAGAAATGGTAGATTTCTTTTATCCAGTCATTCATTGCTGGTAAACATAGTAACATGTTAATATTTGTAGTAACAGTAATGACAGTAACGAACAGATCACCGTGGCAACAAAGGAATAAATAGTCTTAAAATGAAAATCACACACCTTTAAGTCAAAGACCTCGTCATCTTCGATCACCAGCAACTGAAAGAACACACAATCAGTTATTGCAAAATTAAGCTCACTTCATTTAATCCTACTCCACCATGGAAACTTCCGATAGCCAACATGTCATAAAATAGGTTTATGACATAATTTTTATAGTACACGATGAGTGATGGCGAAATGGTAGGATTATCCTAAATACAAAATACACAAGATCACAAAATAATTTGTTTTACAAAAAATTTCTTCTAGATACAGCTTTAGCAATCCCTATGCATTATCATATATTATTTCAAGATTTGTACAATAAACAGGTTTCACACTTACACTGCGATACAGGGTGTTCTCTGTTAAGTCGTCAATTGAGAAGTCGCTCAGTTTCACATGGAATGTCACCTTTGATGGTTTCTTTATAACTATTCCTTCCAAACCTACAACAAACAATGGTAAAATCAATATATTTGTCAACAATTTAAAAAAATTAATTTGAATAAAATGTAATTAACAGACAAGTTAAATTTACCAGGTGTGCAACAGATTCCTATTTCACATGAAATGTATACTGCATGTTGAAAATGGAGAATAAACTTTAAATATTATTACCTCATGTAGTAAGATTCATACATAATTGACTATTATATATTGCAGCCTATGTCTCGTTATCTGCACACTTTGGTTCCCAGGGTTTTTTGTCAGATAAACGAAATGTGTGGATTAGCAAGACACCACATGATAATACAAGGTGTTAAAAACGTGCGGATCTTCTTCTTCTTCCATATATTGGACTGGGCCCTCTCAGAGCGTTAAAAGTCCAATCGAAGCTTGTGCACATGGGGGGGTGGCGGTGTATGCTCTCTTAAAACAGTTAATATAAAAAATTAAAACATTAATATAGTTATTCCATGGAGCTCTGGTGATTTAAAATATTTATTACACAATTATTATGATGTACATAGACAGTCTTATGAAGAAATTAAAGCAGATGTTAAGGCTCGAAGGCCAGCCCTGAATCACAAAACAACAAGATTATTGAACACTGGTTAAACGAGACACGAATGTATTTATTTTATTATGTTTCTTATCCTTTACTTGGATCAATAAGTATCAATACTGATTTCACCCTGACCTCGTGCTTTTATTTCTGCGAAATCGTTCTCGTGATCGCAGAGTTTCATCTGAAGGTCATCCAGTTTGGCCACCAGATGGAGCTGTGTCACACCGGTGATGGGATCTGTAGAGACGAAAGGTACAAATGGTTCAATCTAATGCTGAATATATACAAAACATGGAATGGAAAATTTTTGTTTTGTGTAATATCTAGAACTTCTTCCAACTCTTTTTCTAAATGTCCGTTTTCAATTGAAAGCTTGGCAGAATATTTTTGCGTATCCCTGTTCATTACACTGCCGAAGGATTCTTGTGTTTGCGGTGGGCGTAGATTGTAGGGGCTACAGAAATATATTTCTATTATCATAGTAATACACAGTGACACATCAGTTTTAGTAGAAACAAAATGTAAAATATACAGCAAATAATGATTAAATGTGGCAAGCAATACTATAGTTATGATTACATAATAACATTTTATTTATTGTAATTTTTATATTCCTGCTAGCAGACTTTTTAATGTTTTGCCCCATGCTTTTGGGTAGCATCACATTACTTTAAGAAAGTTTTAGCATACTGAAATAAACAGCTGATAGAATCCAAAGTTTCAAAATAATTAATGTTGAAATATAGTCTCATAATCTCTGTTTTTTCAAACATACACAGAAACTGATCAGTGTAAGACAGAACTAGGCGTGTCGCACACACCTTCCATTTGTGATGTGATGCGCTGCAGGAAGGTGGGTGCATCCGGCTGTGACTGTTCCACTTGACCGGACAGGACGGTACTGGTGCTCTTCTGCATGCCACGATCCATACCACCTCGGACACTGTCCACCACAACACAGATGGTTATGATTACTGTCACCGACAATGGCAGAGTTTGATCAAGATTGGGCAAATGTATTCCTGTCAGCTAGAGTGGAAAAGTTGGATATTGGATACATTTTGTGCTGTAAATGTATAATATACACTGGGTATATACAATATATATATATATATATATATATATATATATATATATATATATATATATATATATATATATATATATATATATATATATAAAATTAAGGTTCGATTTCTGGCACATTAATTTTACTCTTGGTAATGTTAGTTTGGCAGTATATCTGGATTCGGAATGACAAAACAATTTAACTAAAATTATGGTTCATTGGTAGATTTTAACTTAAACATAGTGGTTCTTTATGTAAACAAATGCAACATCTACCACCAAAGATGTAGACTTGGATTCGCTGCTATAACTTGTGTTGATAAAAGAAAGTATTCAGCCACCTGAGTAGTAGTCCCTGTACAAAGGTGTTGAGGTAGAGGAGGGCCGCGCGGTCAAACATGATGTGTAGACTGGACATCTGGATGACCATGGTCTGTTCCACACGGCCGTAGACACTCTCAAAGTCTGGACAATCAGATTCCACCTGAAGCAAACAACACGGATGGTCAAGTCAACCTCCAAAGACACAAGGTTAGAAGTTAATGGGTGGTAGGAATGTTATGTATCATTGTCAAAAACAAAATTACATTTCTCTTCACCAATCATCGACATGCCATCCATTTCAACGGGTCTTGTTGCTTTCTCGGTAGCTGCACAAACAATCTCGAATCAACTCCCTATTGCAATTAAATCTCCCGAAACTATAGCCAGAGAACATGGAAGAAATGTTCACACAATACATATCAACCCCACCCCACACCAGTGAAACTGACCACCCTGCAGTGTCAGGGTAGGTTCATGCCCCAGGGGTCATTGCGGCTAATTACATCAGTACCAACTCTACCACTGGCACACCCCTTTAAAAAACTCCTTCTGATGTCAGCCAATGAAATCGCCCACAAGGAGTGTGGTCGGCCTCCGGTAATGTAAAATAATTTTGGGTGATTTCAGCCACACGCTGCTCATGTTAACGCAATGTTTAGGACTTGAGTAGGTCATTATACTGGTGTTGCCACCAGCCATGTATCTCTCTTCAAATTGGCGTAGGTATTTGCACTGTTCCCGTGGCTGACGCTGCGGTGACTAGCAAAGTCAATTGCTATAATTTTATAGATGACTCCAACATTTTGTGGAGACAGTCAGCCAGCAGCCTGACAACCCCTGGCTTGTGAGGATGACACTGACGTGACAGTCTTGCCCTGTCACTCACCTTTCTGTAGATGACTGAGATGAGGTCCGACTCAGACTTGGAACTGAGGACTTCGAGGTATTCTCCCGAGGAACCTACAAAAACAATGCAGAGACATGCAACTAGCAAGGAAATTGCACCGTAAATATAATTGTTATCATTTCATGGCCGCAGCAGGTAATGTTTATTACACAGGTAAACACTTCATGCAAGGTTAATAGTGTATATATTTTGTTAACAAATGTAGAGAATAAGTTCACATCAGTAGCACTAAAATATTGTGTCACTCAAATATATACGTAGCATTCTAGCTTCGTGCAACATTTGGAATACATTTTTCATTTCAGATGTCACTTCAATACATGTTTTGATTGATGTCACTGCCTTAAGTGGGCAATATTGACAGGTGTCACTCACTTGAAGTGGGACAGAACCGACACATGTCACTTCAATGAAACAAAACCACGATGAGTAACTTAACACATAAGAAAGTGTAAAGCGCTTTGAGCAGTCCTGAAGACTGGATACTGCACTACACAAAAACTTACCTTCTTTATAAGTAAGAATGACAAGTGTCACTCATTTCAGTAGAACAAGATTGACAACTGTCACGCTGACAGGCTGAACAATATTGACAGGTGTCACTCAGGCAGAAAAGATTAATAATAATAATAACTTTTACTGCGCCTAAATCCTTGGGAACCAAGCTATGACATGCATCAGTTACAGAAGGGTTTAGTCAATAAACAATTCCAGTTGTCAACTGATTGATTAATTTATTAGTTGACTTGATTGGTTGATTGATTTTTAGTTGACTGACTTTGACTGACTGAGTGACTGAGTGACTGATACACCAGTGAGCCATGATTGACAGGTGTCACTCACTGAGATGAATCTTGTCAACGAGTTCGATGCCCCCTAGACTGGCCTGCAGTGCCAGCCCATAGGTCGTGAGAGCTGCATCAGCACAGACACGGTTCACCCGGAACATCAAGTAGGGCGTGTCGATACGGTCCGCCGACTTTGACACCTGCACAAGTACCTCTCCCAGGGTAAACCTCGCGAGGAGACGAATCACGTTCGTTGCTGAAGTCTGAGCATCAACGGTGGGGGCCGTGATTTTTCTGAAATCAATAAGAACTGGTCGTTTTGTGTGATTGTTTTTATTACAGATAAGAGTTAATTCGAAACTTGGGAAGTCTGCTCTGTAGAACATGAGAACGTTAACCATCAAATGAATACTTGTGGTTAATTCTGCTTGGTTCAACATTATTGTCAATCAATTCTGTTTTGAAACTGGATGTTTTATTTATTGTTTGGACCTGTTGCAGGCTAAACCTTTCAAATTGCAAACATTGTTCCGAGCTTAATAAAGTAACTCAACACAAACTGATAGGCAGTAAACCTTCAACAGGCATGTTGTACATATAAGACCTTAATAAAGTAACTCAACACAAACTGATAGGCAGTAAACCTTCAACAGGCAAAAAGTTTGTAGATAAATAAAAGGACCTTAATAAAGTAACTCAACACAAACTGATAGGCAGTAAACCTTCAATAGGCATGTTGTACATATAAGACCTTAATAAAGTAACTCAACACAAACTGATAGGCAGTAAACCTTCAATAGGCATGTTGTAGATATAATAACTTAATAAAGTAACTCAACACAAACTGATAGGCAGTAAACCTTCAATAGGCATGTTGTACATATAAGAACTTAATAAAGTAACTCAACACAAACTGATAGGCAGTAAACCTTCAACATGTACATATAAGACCTTAATAAAGTAACTCAACACAAACTGATAGGCAGTAAACCTTCAACAGGCATGTTGTACATATAAGACCTTAATAAAGTAACTCAACACAAACTGATAGGCAGTAAACCTTCAATAGGCATGTTGTACATATAAGAACCCTTAATAAAGTAACTCAACACAAACTGATAGGCAGTAAACCTTCAACAGGCATGTTGTACATATAATAACTTAATAAAGAAACTCAACACAAACTGATAGGCAGTAAACCTTCAACAGGCATGTTGTTTTTTGATATAATTAAACTTTTTAAAAAAGAAACTCAACACAAACTGATAGGCAGTAAACCTTCAATAGGCATGTTGTAGATATAATAACTTAATAAAGAAACTCAACACAAACTGATAGGCAGTAAACCTTCAATAGGCATGTTGTAGATATAAGAACTTAATAAAGTAACTCAACACAAACTGATAGGCAGTAAACCTTCAACAGGCATGTTGTAGATATAAGAACTTAATAAAGTAACTCAACACAAACTGATAGGCAGTAAACCTTCAAACATGTACATATAAGACCTTAATAAAGTAACTCAACACAAACTGATAGGCAGTAAACCTTCAATAGGCATGTTGTACATATAATAACTTAATAAAGTAACTCAACACAAACTGATAGGCAGTAAACCTTCAACAGGCATGTTGTACATATAAGACCTTAATAAAGTAACTCAACACAAACTGATAGGCAGTAAACCTTCAATAGGCATGTTGTACATATAATAACTTAATAAAGAAACTCAACACAAACTGATAGGCAGTAAACCTTCAATAGGCATGTTGTACATATAAGAACTTAATAAAGTTAAAAAAAATTCAAAACCCAAACAAAAAAAAATTTGATAGGCAGTAAACCTTCCCAAAAAAAAATGTTAAAAAAATAAAAAGAAAAACCCTTTAAAAAAGTAACTCAACACAAACTGATAGGCAGTAAACCTTCAACAGGCATTTTTTGTAAAAATAAAAAAAAGGGAAAACCCTTAATAAAGTTTTAAAAAAAATTTTTAACACAAACTGATAGGCAGTAAACCTTCAATAGGCATGTTGTACATATAAGAACCCTTTAAAAAAGTAACTCAACACAAACTAATAGGCAGTAAACCTTCAACAGGCATGTTTGTTAAAAAAAATAATAAAAAAAACTTAAATAAAAAGAAACTTTTTAACACAAACTGATAGGCAGTAAACCTTCAATAGGCATGTTGTACATATAAGAACCCTTTAAAAAAGTAACTCAACACAAACTAATAGGCAGTAAACCTTCAATAGGCATGTTGTAGATTATAATAACTTAATAAAGTAACTCAACACAAACTGATAGGCAGTAAACCTTCAATAGGCATGTTGTAGATATAAGAACTTAATAAAGAAACTCAACACAAACTGATAGGCAGTAAACCTTCAATAGGCATGTTGTAGATATAATAACTTAATAAAGAAACTCAACACAAACTGATAGGCAGTAAACCTTCAATAGGCATGTTGTAGATATAAGAACTTAATAAAGTAACTCAACACAAACTTGGGAAATTAAAAGGGGGAAAAATTTAAACCTTCCCCAAAAATGGGTTTTCATATAAGACCTTAATAAAGTAACTCAACACAAACTGATAGGCAGTAAACCTTCAATAGGCAAAAAAGTTGTTACAAAAATAATAAACCTTAATAAAGTTTTAAATCAACACAAACTGATAGGCAGTAAACCTTCAACAGGCATGTTTGTAAAATAAAAAAAAGGGAAAAACCTTAATAAAGTAACTCAACACAAACTGATAGGCAGTAAACCTTCAATAGGCATTTTTTGTTAAAAAATAATAAATTAAACTTTTTAAAAAAGAAAAAAAATCAACACAAACTGATAGGCAGTAAACCTTCAATAGGCAAAAAAGTTTGTTTAAAAACCAAAAATTTAAATAAACCCTTTAATAAAGTAACTCAACACAAACTGATAGGCAGTAAACCTTCAATAGGCATGTTGTAGATATAAGACCTTAATAAAGTAACTCAACACAAACTGATAGGCAGTAAACCTTCAACAGGCATGTTGTAGATATAAGAACACAACATAAAATGACAAAATATACCTCGGAGCTGCTAACACAGCTGTAATGTCTTTTACTGATCAAAATTACAAGCCAGAGATAAGTTTACTGCCAGTACCCAACACAATAAACTGTTTTAAAAGGTAACTGTCCAAACCAAACACTACAGAATCAATAGTGAATGGTGTTTTTTGAGAATGCCAATATTGTGTCAGCCACTGCTTAAATGGGTTATACGCTTATAATGCCAGGTGCTCTAATTAAAACGAATATGGTAATTGTTGTTCGATCACTGTCCACTGACACTGAGCCCTCCTAGACCCCTCACCTGGCCCATTCTCCCTCGTCTTCATCTGAGTGGTCAGAGGCAGAGAAGTACTCCGAGTCTGTCAAAGAACAAAATACACACATCGTGTTAATTCACTTGCATGAGGTCTATGGCCAAACTATTACATTACGCAATGCAACAACCCAACTGATTATGGTAAAATATGCTCAGAACATCATTCTGACATCTATTTATTACTCATTGATTATTTAGATGAGTTATTACATAATAATCACAAACAAATGTGGGCCATTTGGGGTCTTAACATTGCCCCATTTCATTAACCTATATACATTATAAAATACCATTTTAACATTATAAAATACCATTTTTAAATTATGGTAATATACCAAAAAACTATGAAAAAGATGTTTCCCATACATTTAGACTATTAATACTATATTAATATTAATACAACTACTACCACATCCTAGAGAGGTGGGACCATTCTTTCATTTTGCATGTTTTTATATAACAGACAGATGAACATACCTGGGGATCAGACAGACAGGTGAACATACCTGAGGATCGGACAGACAGGTGAATGTACCTGGGGATCAGACAGACAGGTGAACGTACCTGGGGATCAGACAGACAGGTGAACATACCTGAGGATCGGACAGACAGGTGAACGTACCTGAGGATCAGACAGACAGGTGAACATACCTGAGGATCGGACAGACAGGTGAACATACCTGAGGATCGGACAGACAGGTGAACATACCTGAGGATCGGACAGACAGGTGAACATACCTGAGGATCGGACAGACAGGTGAACATACCTGAGGATCAGACAGACAGGTGAACATACCTGAGGTTCAGACAGACAGGTGAACATACCTGAGGATCAGAGAGACAGGTGAACATACCTGAGGACCAAACAGACAGGTGAACATACCTGAGGACCAAACAGACAGGTAAACATACCTGAGGACCAGACAGACAGGTGAACATACCTGAGATTCAGACAGACAGGTGAACATACCTGAGGATTGGACAGACAGGTGAACATACCTGAGGATCGGACAGACAGGTAAACATACCTGAGGACCAGACAGACAGGTGAACATACCTGAGGTTCAGACAGACAGGTGAACATACCTGAGGTTAGGACAGACAGGTGAACATAACTGAGGTTCAGACACACTGGTGAACATACCTGAGGATCAGACAGACAGGTGAACATACCTGAGGTTCAGACACACTGGTGAACATACCTGAGGATCAGACAGACAGGTGAACATACCTGAGGATCAGTCAGACAGGTGAACATACCTGAGGTTCAGACAGACAGGTGAACATACCTGAGGTTAGGACAGACAGGTGAACATAACTGAGGTTCAGACAGACAGGTGAACATACCTGAGGTTCAGACAGACAGGTGAACATACCTGAGGTTCAGACAGACAGGTGAACATAACTGAGGTTCAGACAGACAGGTGAACATACCTGAGGTTCAGACAGACAGGTGAACATACCTGAGGTTCAGACAGACAGGTGAACATACCTGAGGTTAGGACAGACAGGTGAACATACCTGAGGTTCAGACACACAGGTGAACATACCTGAGGATCGGACAGACAGTTGAACGTACCTGAGGATCGGACAGACAGGTGAACATACCTGAGGTTCAGACACACAGGTGAACATACCTGAGGATCAGACAGACAGGTGAACATACCTGAGGATCAGTCAGACAGGTGAACATACCTGAGGACCAGACAGGCAGGTGAACATACCTGAGGTTAGGACAGACAGGTGAACATAACTGAGGTTCAGACAGACAGGTGAACATACCTGAGGTTCAGACACACAGGTGAACATACCTGAGGATCGGACAGACAGGTGAACTTTCTTCTTTCGGCGAGACAATGTGTCGTGTCTCACTACGGAGTTTCTCAGCACGGAGCGTTTCATATACACAAGCTCCTGCAATGAAGGCTCCCTTTGCACAGTGGTCACGTCCTGGTGCAAACAAGGTCAAGGTCATCAGATTAATTAAGCCGAATTAATTAATTTGTGTCACATACAACAAGACTCATACAGTGGACCAGATGGCCGTGGATGACTGGATGCAAAAAGTTTCCCTTCTGATCACCAGGTGGCGGTGTATGCATGCTTTGATGCTATCCCAGCATCGCATTCCTGAACATTATCAATGGTTGCTGCCGAAGTAAGGTGAGTAATAAAAATAATTGTGTTGAAAAATTATTCATCAGAATGCCTTCCCAATAGTAAATAATCAACAGGATTAACACGGTTTAACCACATTGCCTTCAAAGAGAGAAAAAACAAGGAGAAAATGGACTAAGAAGCCTTTCTCTTATCAAGAGTCCTGTATTCATCACTACAGAATTATTATACGGCATATTGCTGCATGTAAATATATTTATATAAATAAATCTATATTCCCGTATGCAATAAAACTAAACAGGTTTAAAAATGTAAAAAAAGAATAATTTAAATATACTAATCTAAACAATAGAAAAGTTTTAAAAAGTATTAATTTTTAAATAGTTAAAAAGGTTATACATATAAATATGTAAATAACTTAAACAACAGAAATGTTTAAAATAATTTGTATATTTAATATTATATAATATTTATATATATATATATATATATATATATATATATATATATATATATATATATATATATATATATATATATATATATATATATATAATCACTTTTAAAACTATTTAAAATATTAATAAATTTTTACTTTTCTGTTGTTTATATTTGTTATGCTATGTCTGGTCAGTATTTCCCCCACACCCCACTGTCTATTGACGCTGTCACGTACCATGCTGGCAGTGAGGGGTTCGATGGGGACGCCCCCATCCACCATGTCTTCCAGCCCCATCATACTGCTACTATGAGGCACTGGCAGACGCTTGAAGAAGTTCGCAAACATCTGAATCTTCTCGTCAGACAAGTTCACCTTCAGCGTCGGCAATTTCGCTTCCACCTTTTGTCTGCAATAGGTGATTGTCATCAAATTACAGGTGTTATCAGGACAGGTATACAAAAGAGACCACAACAGTTTCAGTGGTATTTATGTAAATATTCTTTACTTAGCTTGTGAATTATCAATTTATTTGCATTATAAAATGACATGTGTGGCCTAGAGACGATGACACTGACAGAGAAACAACAGAAGGAGCAGGTTTGTGAAAACAACTGGATAAGAAGAATCGTGGGTGAGAAGATCGCAGATAAAAGAATGGATGAGCTGAGAGTGGAGGTTGGAGTGAAGGAAAGTTTAAAGAAGAAATTGGTGAGGAGAAGGTTGAAATGAGTTGGTGATGTGGAAAGAATGGGAGATGAAAAATTGGCAAATAGATGCCCAGATAGATCAGATGCCCAGAAAATGAAGGGAAAAGGAGGTGAGGTAGAGTGAGAATGCGATGGGAGGACTGCGTTAAGAGGTCTGGAAAGAGTGGGAGGTGAACGCAGAACAACAGTAAGAGACAGAAGGTGTTGCAGACTGTTGATTGAGAACGTAGTTAGAGAAAGTTGAGGAAAGAGAAGACAAAGAAAAAGATGACTGTAACCATAGCCAACCTCCCCCCTGACGACAGGGATGTCAAGAGGAGAACAACATGTTGTTGTTGTCAGCACAAACTGAGTGCATTAGTGACTGAGTCAGCAACAGAGTTAGTGACTGACTGGGTGGCTGAGTAGCAACTGACCTAGCAACTGAGTGACTGATTGACTGACTGAATAAGTAATTGTAGTGAATGAACAAGTGAGTAACTCAGTGACTGAATGACTCACTGTGGTAGTCGTGTGTAGTCATTCTTGACAGTGTTGAAGAATGCCAACTGCATGCCGACACTGGGCAGGACGTGGTACTCAGAGTCTGGCTTAGTCTGGGCCGTGTGCCAGTCCTCAGCTGCACACACAACTGTCTCTCAAAGACTCTCATCAACACATTCACAGCATCAAAAATTAATAATGAAGGTCTTGAAATTAATAATAATAATATGGTTCTTATGTAATGCCCCATCCAACTAATTGTTCTGGGGTGCTTTGTAATGGTTATTCCGATTAAAGTAATACAAGTTCCCTTAAAACAAGCACAAATGTAAGATGCATTAAAATAATAACAATATATTAATTCAAACAATAAATAAATAAAAATAAATGGATGAATAGTTGACTAATTAACAATGATCATTAAATGACCAAATAATATGTAAAACCATGCGTCTTGAGTGCAACTTTAAAACTAATCAACCCTCATTCACTTGTGCAAAATGACAATATAGCCCTGTTACTGTTCTGTAGTTTGACAGTTAAACAAAGAAACATGCATTCAGTCTTGCTAAAAATCCGTAATTATAATTACAATAACATAAAACTGAATTTGATGATTCATCCAGGAAAACTCACTAGGTATTGCTAGACAAGGCCAGATTATTAGATAACAGTAATGATTCAAAATACAACTTTCATAAGGTTGATACAAACCTGAGTCAGCGAGCAATGCTTTCACTTCAGTGATTGTGATGTTGAACTTGTCATAAAGTCGACTCTCAATCTCCGACAATGTACACTCCTACAATCAAACAACACCAAATGATGGGACCGTGTAAAAGTAATAATATGATAATTATAATCCTTAGTGATCTACACTGCTTTACATTTCACAGACATAGGAATATTGTCTAGATTTGCTACTGCAGTTGCTAAATACTAAAACACACTATTGAGTGTCCGCCAACCTGGAAAAGTATACATCATCTGTTGAAATGTGTTCAATATTTTTTATTTGTTTCTAAGTTGAAAAAGTGGCGATTTAAGAAACAGCTAATTTTAACTGATGGTGTCTATTGCTTCTTAATAATTATAATAATGTAATATATTATGTTTATTCATAAATATAGAGTATTAGCTTTGATTTGGAAGATCAAAAGCAAGATGGGAAGACAGTGTGAAGAGACTTCTGAAGATAAATATGACCAGTCAACAATGGTAGACGACTACAGCAGATCAGTGGATTGTTCCATATCAGCTCATGCACAAAATATAGCTCTAAAATAAATGTTTCTCTTTAACTTTGACCTTGTGTAATAAAAACTGTCACCACCATCATACTAGAATACTTTTGACAATTTGATGCAGAAGGAGTTCTTTCTAATACAGCGTTGATCTTTTTACATTTTGAAAACACTATTTTGTTGAATGTTCAATTTTCCTTGAGTTTGGCATCAAAATAATACAGCCTATGGAAAGTGGGTTAGATATTGTTAATAGACTCATCCAAAAATGGCACAAAGGGAGGAAGAAAACAATATAGTTTCAAGAACTAACCTGTAGCGAGACATTCTTTGGTTGCAGTTCGCTCTCCACTTTCAACTTTCCAAAGTCGACCACCAGCACATTGCCGCCTCTGGGAGAAAACGTGGACAATTTAATTGGTTTTAAACGAATGATTATCAAGTTATCATTATCTATATTTTACTTGTATACAACCTCTGAGCAAGTATTTTACTCAGACACAAGGTACATAATAGATGTATAAATCATCATTATAGAGACTGCAAGAAATGTTGAAGTACTAGTTCATGCCTGAAGACATTTACTTTTTTCAAAAACATTTAAAAAGTGTATAAAAAGATTATGTATCACTTAGAAACATCAATGACAAATTCTTTGTTGTGGTTAAATTTTACATTTCATTTCTTTGACAATTTGTTTTCATATGATCATGAGTTGTATAATGAATATCCTTTTTAGGACATTAAACTGAATTGACATGACTTGAGCATGGATACATCAACACAACTCTGATGGACAAAAACAAAAACCAAGTACCCGGTAGGCAAATAATATGTGAGAAAAATCTGATGGAAAAATAAACAAACAAACAAGCATGCAAATAATCAGTGAATTATACACTGAAAGGGATTAAGAATCCAGGGTCAATCAATTCATAGTCATATATTTAAATTTTTTTGTTGCAGTGATTTAATATTGCAGGTTTTTATAACCAGGTGTACACTGTGATCAGTAAAGAAAAGTGTCATCACTTGCAAGAACATTAATTCTGAAAAGAGTATACAGGGTCACATCTTTGGCCATCTGTGGCATATTTCCCCCATTTTTTGGGTTTTAGTTTAGTTTTGCAGGTAGCCTGCTAATTAGTGTGAGAAGTTGCAAAGGCAATTCTTATCTAATCAATGATACATGTTTTTGTCCAGTTTTTCTAGCAATACCACTGCTGCTGCATTACATGTGGCAATGTAGACTCACTAAGCAGCCTGGGGCCAGTTTCATGGAGCATACTTAAAATGTAGTAGAGGGGGGGATAATTCGTTGAAAGCCTAAAACGTCGTAAAGTTTTGATGGTTGCGTTTCATGAGTCTGCCCCACGGCCACTTGCGCCCATGTATTTAGTAGGTGTAACTTTACACTAGTTGAAATATTTAAGGGATGCTCCCCACGTTTGTTGATGCTCCCGACATCTTGCCTCCATTGATTAAATTTTAGTTTCTCTAGTTCAGTTTTCTACAACAATGATTTAGCTATATGTATTCATATATTTACTTATACTTTTCTTATATTTATTTCTTATAATTTTTAACCACTATTGTCAACACTACTGAACCAGGGTTTATTTTGGATTGTAGTGTCTAAATAAAGTTTACTATTATTATATGTGTTCTATTGCAGTTATAGGTGAAATTAATTTGTTCTGAGTGTGAACTGGTCAACTGACGAACCTGTGAAGTGTTCCGTATTCAGGAATGACGACGTAGGGCGACCGCATATTCACAGACACATGTACAGTCTACAACCAAGGCCCAAACACACAGTACTATTACATACCTGTAGTGAAGACCACACATCCTCACAAGCCAGCAGTGACACTATAGACAGTATCCGTGGTAGATCTGTGCAGAAGTTAGCTGAATCAATCTCAAAACTGACTTCACTGAACTGCCTGTGAGAACAGTCGTGACTCCCTTCCAATCTCCACTCCAGATTCAACATGAAAACCTCTGGTTCCAGTCATCTCAATATAATTACCCACTTGACCATTCTCGTGACCCCGAGTGGCGTTGTGTACTACTATGTCTATTTCCCATACCTCCAGAACTTACCAGAAAATGATGACAATTATTGTTATTGGCCGAGGTCATCTTTAGAGTTTGCAAGATGATCTGCCAAATTACCGGATCAGTTTCCAATCATCTTTTACTGGCAATATAACTGAGCTGGATCAAGTGGCCTGCAGCGCCATCTGTGGACTATTTCATTAACTTTATTAAGAGTTCTTAAACCCGATTTTACATCTAAAAGTCCATTTTTATCCTTAATACTGATCTTGAATACCTGTGAACTGTCAACACCATGATGCACCTGCAGGAAAGTGTCACTGGTGTGTCATGGAAATAGTGTCCTCTGTAATATGGCATTGGATATTTTGGTTTTGAAAAAACTTATTTAATTTAACAATATATTTTATTTAATGATGAATTTCCTCAAGAGCTCTTTATTTTAGTTATGTCTAATTTGTTCTCCCACAGCAGAAGTCTTGTTATAATATTACATGGCAGTTTTACTCTGTATAGAGGAATAACCATCCTAGTGTCACTTGTGATGTTGTTATTAAACATGCTTTCACTTTCACTTTCAGTTATCAGTGAATGTAGTAGGCACCTACTGCACAACCTACCTTGTGTTGTTGTATTGCGTACTGTAGTCCAGCCCTACTGATGCTGGTGAAGCGGTCAAGACCAGCCTGAGCCATCTTCTTCATGTCCGTCAGTCTGACACTCGGCACTTGGAAGAATGCAATCACCTCCGTGACTGCATGCTACGACAACAAACTTCAGTAGTTACTATACTAGTTACTACACTACACAATCACCTCCGTGATTGCATGCTACAACAACAAACTTCAGTAGTTACTACACTAGTTACTACACTACACAATCACCTCCGTGACTGCATGCTACGACAACAAACTTCAGTAGTTACTACACTAGTTACTACACTACACAATCACCTCCGTGACTGCATGCTACGACAACAAACTTCAGTAGTTACTACACTAGTTACTACACTACACAATCACCTCCGTGACTGCATGCTACGACAACAAACTTCAGTAGTTACTACACTAGTTACTACACTACGCAATCACCTCCGTGACTGCATGCTACAACAACAAACTTCAGTAGTTACTACACTAGTTACTACACTACACAATCACCTCCGTGACTGCATGCTACGACAACAAACTTCAGTAGTTACTACACTAGGTTACTACACTAAAAGCCCCCAAACACCTCCGTGACTGCATGCTACGACAACAAACTTCAGTAGTTACTACACTAGTTACTACACTACGCAATCACCTCCGTGACTGCATGCTACAACAACAAACTTCAGTAGTTACTACACTAGTTACTACACTACGCAATCACCTCCGTGACTGCATGCTACAACAACAAACTTCAGTAGTTACTACACTAGTTACTACACTACCAATCACCTCCGTGACTGCATGCTACAACAACAAACTTCAGTAGTTACTACACTAGTTACTACACTACGCAATCACCTCCGTGACTGCATGCTACAACAACAAACTTCAGTAGTTACTACACTAGTTACTACACTACGCAATCACCTCCGTGACTGCATGCTACAACAACAAACTGTCAGTAGTTACTCTACTAGTTATACACTACCAATCACCTCCGTGACTGTGCACGGACAAACAAACTTCAGTAGTTACTACACTAGACTTACACTAAGCAATCACCTCCGTGACTGCATGCTACGACAACAAACTTCAGTAGTTACTACACTAGTTACTACACTACACAATCACCTCCGTGACTGCATGCTACGACAACAAACTTCAGTAGTTACTACACTAGTTACTACACTACACAATCACCTCCGTGACTGCATGCTACAACAACAAACTTCAGTAGTTACTACACTAGTTACTACACTACACAATCACCTCCGTGACTGCATGCTACAACAACAAACTTCAGTAGTTACTACACTAGTTACTACACTACACAATCACCTCCGTGACTGCATGCTACGACAACAAACTTCAGTAGTTACTACACTAGTTACTACACTACGCAATCACCTCCGTGACTGCATGCTACGACAACAAACTTCAGTAGTTACTACACTAGTTACTACACTACGCAATCACCTCCGATGACTGCATGCTACAACAACAAACTTCAGTAGTTACTACACTAGTTACTACACTACACAATCACCTCCGTGACTGCATGCTATGACAATAACAAACTTCAGTAGTTACTACACTAGTTACTACACTACGCAATCACCTCCGTGACTGCATGCTACAACAACAAACTTCAGTAGTTACTACACTAGTTACTACACTACACAATCACCTCCGTGACTGCATGCTATGACAACAAACTTCAGTAGTTACTACACTACACAATCACCTCCGTGATTGCATGCTACGACAATAACAGTTACTACACTGACTATATCTACCTATTCACTGTACTGCTACATGTTTACCTCCCTGTTTCTGTACTAATACCATGATGATAAGCATAGACATTTCAAAAATGAGTTATATAATTTCTGTTTCCATTTCTACTTATACACACAGATACTGCCTTCTCCCCAAGAAACACACTGCAAGTCTACCCATCTATGCAGTCTACATTCGGGCCTTCCTGGTTTCACTTGGGTTACGATCTTTTCACTTCCGCATCACCTAATCTATTAAACATAATCTTAATGAATTTACAAGCATTCTCAAAATATGTTTCAATTGCATTTTCTTTAAATTAATCACAAGCCAAGAAGTGATATTTAATCACAGGCTACATAAATTAAGATAGATAAAAATATTAATAAAATAAGCTGATTTGTTGGTGTGGTAAATAAATCTGGCTACCTCATCATACACCATCTCTACTGGCTGAACGTTCATCCTGACAGCGAAGTCAGCTTCCAACTGTAGAGGGCGCTGCTCAAACTCGACACTGAACACTTGGGTCACTTTTGATGGCGCTACAACAGGCAATGGTGGCACATCAATTTTGTGTTTTAAAAATGCAATTTAAAATCAGGAATAAAAGATGAACACACTGAATTCGTGAGACACTGACAGGGGAGCACCTTGATGAAGAAAGCAGGTAATGTTGTTTACCGTAAACACCAATGTCAGACGTGATGAGAGGGACAAGTTCACGCTCAATGGAGACGCCCTCCACCACAAAACTCTCCATCTTCGCTGACACCCTGCAACAAAACACTCCACAGTCATGGCACAGTACAAGTTATTTCTCTCTGTTCGTACGGTCATCCTCGCAAGCCATGCAAACTACCTCTGGCTAATCCCCTACGAGAAGTGCTTGATTTAGTCAAGTTGAACAGGTTTATTGACGTTGCCAGTCATGACACTTCACCCGTGAGAACAGCACTAATACTTGCCCCTATTTTAAGACGGGTACACAATTTCTGGGAATTCCAATATAACGAGCCGTCTCTCCCTAACTACAGCAGCGGAACAGTTTGGGGCATTCAAATACTATTTAACAATTTGGAATCAACTCTCTATTACAATTAAATTTTCAAAAACTATAGCCACTTTTCGTAAAGAAATAACTAAAAACAAATTTGTTTAAAACTGCTTTGCCACCATAAACTTGTGTTGGTTCCAATGATTACTTTTACCTGTCCCTGTTTGTCATTACGCCAACTGATTTTGTTTGCTGCTTCTTTGAGTTTGAATTTCAAGGATATAGGCAGTGTTATAATTATTATTATTGACATAATATGTTGATCTAAAATTCATATATTGCAGAAACAAATCATTTATATAATAAGCTGAATTTAGAAGTCATACATTCGTTTTATTTCAAGCACATCAAATTATAACATTTATCAACTGAACAAATATGTAATTTGTATACTAATGTGCAAACATAACAGGGGTATGCTATCAAATATACCTAATGACATGTTATTGAAACAGAACACAACTATGTTATGAGACAACATATAACTAACAAAATGCCACATTGTAAAACCAAACACACTCACTTATGTTGATCCCAAACTGTGGAATATTATTATCATGAAGAATCATGATGAAGATTGTACATCTATGAATATATTTAAAAAGGTAATGGAACAATACATCTTGAGAACATATGAACAAGAAACACTGCACAATTAGGGTATAGTGGTATACTGCACCAAGGTATATTGTGGCACATATTTTGTTTATAAATGAAATAGGAATCATAAGCAGTTTGTTCTTTCCTCGTTATATTAATAATAATAATAATAATAATAATAATGACTTCTTTTGCGCTAATATCCTCAAAGATCAAGCTCAGTGGCGCGACAAAACCAAGGGGTTACGCAAACGTAAACGTAGAACAGTGCGTGAGTCGTCAATGAATAAATGAAGAAGCTAGGAGGCTAAGGAGGATAGGCAATTAGAAACAGTTTGCTTCTTTCGTTGTTATTGTTGATTGGGTCTATTATGATTTGTATGTATATATCCTATGTATGTATTCTATATTGTTTTGGATAATCACTCAATAAAGCAATTGATCATAAAATACTTGCCCAAAGCCCTGGGAGTCTGGTCTGTTCTCGAGGCTGGTGATCATGTTTGAGACAGACCCCTTTGAGGACTTCCTTGCCGTAGTTAATGAGTGACACAGAGCAGGCCGTGAGACAAAGGTTCAACTTGTGGGCCACGTACTGCAATGACACAAATCACTGTCAGGTTGTCATATACTTTATCACTGTTATCATGAGACACCCCCTAAGACACTGGCCACAGTTATCATGTAATGCAATCACTGTTATCTTGAGATATTCCCAAAATGACCAGTCACTATTACCATGAGATGTCCCCTAAGTGCCCAATCGGTTTATTGAGAGATGCCCCCTAAGTATCCAATCACTGCTACCAAGAGATGTCCCCTAAGTGACCAGTCAGTACTGTTACCATGATATGACTGTTACCATGAGGTGACTGGTCATTGCTACCACAACATGCCCCCTAAGTGACCAGTCAGTACTGTTACCATGATATGACTGTTACCATGATGTGACTGGTCATTGCTACCACAACATGCCCCCTAAGTGACCAGTCAGTACTGTTACCATGATGTGACTGTTACCATGATGTGACTGGTCATTGCTACCACAACATGCCCCCTAAGTGACCAGTCAGTACTGTTACCATGATGTGACTGTTACCATGATGTGACTGGTCATTGCTACCACAACATGCCCCCTAAGTGACCAGTCAGTACTGTTACCATGATATGACTGTTACCATGATGTGACTGGTCATTGCTACCACAACATGCCCCCTAAGTGACCAGTCAGTACTGTTACCATGATATGACTGTTACCATGATGTGACTGGTCATTGCTACCACAACATGCCCCGTAAGTGACCAGTCAGTACTGTTACCATGATATGACTGTTACCATGATGTGACTGGTCATTGCTACCACAACATGCCCCGTAAGTGACCAGTCAGTACTGTTACCATGATATGACTGTTACCATGATGTGACTGGTCATTGCTACCACAACATGCCCCCTAAGTGACCAGTCAGTACTGTTACCATGATGTGACTGTTACCATGATGTGACTGGTCATTGCTACCACAACATGCCCCCTAAGTGACCAGTCAGTACTGTTACCATGATATGACTGTTACCATGATGTGACTGGTCATTGCTACCACAACATGCCCCCTAAGTGACCAGTCAGTACTGTTACCATGATATGACTGTTACCATGATGTGACTGGTCATTGCTACCACAACATGCCCCCTAAGTGACCAGTCAGTACTGTTACCATGATATGACTGTTACCATGATGTGACTGGTCATTGCTACCACAACATGCCCCCTAAGTGACCAGTCAGTACTGTTACCATGATATGACTGTTACCATGATGTGACTGGTCATTGCTACCACAACATGCCCCCTAAGTGACCAGTCAGTACTGTTACCATGATATGACTGTTACCATGATGTGACTGGTCATTGCTACCACAACATGCCCCGTAAGTGACCAGTCAGTACTGTTACCATGATATGACTGTTACCATGATGTGACTGGTCATTGCTACCACAACATGCCCCCTAAGTGACCAGTCAGTACTGTTACCATGATATGACTGTTACCATGATGTGACTGGTCATTGCTACCACAACATGCCCCCTAAGTGACCAGTCAGTACTGTTACCATGATATGACTGTTACCATGATGTGACTGGTCATTGCTACCACAACATGCCCCCTAAGTGACCAGTCAGTACTGTTACCATGATATGACTGTTACCATGATGTGACTGGTCATTGCTACCACAACATGCCCCCTAAGTGACCACTCATTGATGCTGTGACTAAATGACTGGTCACTGTTATCATGAGATCTGTCACAGCTGTTGTGAGATATCCCCCAAGTGACCAATCACTATTACCATGAGATGCCCCCTAAGTGACAGGTCACTGTTACTTTGATAAACCCCCTAACTGACCAGTCACTGCCCCCTGTGCTGCAGCCACCCACCTGTGGGATGTGTTCTATGTTTTCGTTCTCGTCGTAGCCAACAGCGTTGTACAGCCGCTCCCTCTCCTGGGGGGTCAGGTGGTCAAGCCAACTCAGCCGGCTGGAGGCAGGGGGTGTCTGGATGACCACCTCCTCCTCCTCTTCCCCATCCCACAGCTGCTCCCACCAGCCCTTCTTCACCTTCTTCCTTCGGGCCAACTCCGGAGCCTCCTGTGCCAACTGTAGGCACAGTGTCAAATTTATACAAATGGTGTCATATTAGTTAAAGGGAGGATGCAGCTTCTAGGTTTATTTTGTTGTTTGTTATTACGTACTTATGACCATGACATGGAGGTTTACTCCCAGCCAATTTGTGTTTACCAGTAGTTAGTTGATTAAGCTCGGAACAATGTTCGCAATTTGAAAAATTCACCCTGCAACACACTCAAATGGTAAACAAAACATCCAGTTTCAAAACAGAATTGATTGGCAATAATGCTAAGGCGAGTGGAGTTAACCGCAATACCCTTTGATGTTTAAATTCCCACGTTTAGCAGACTTCCCTTTACAAATAATTGTTTGGCCAATTCTGTGTAGAGCAACTGGCACCGTACCTTTAATGATACTACAATTCTATAACAGACCATCTAAACTGGTGACGTTTTACACTACAGGGTGTATTTAATCAAATCTAGGAAATTATGTGTTGTACACTACTGATGACATCTAGACATAGGTGTCCATTATAGACAGGTGTCCATTATAGAGAGGTGTCCATGTTAGACAATTATTCATTGTAGAAAGGAGTTCATAATAGATAAATGTCCATTCTAGACATGTCACATGTCACATGTCTGACATTGACAACTGACATTGACAGGCATATAACATGGACATAAATCTGTCTGATATGAAATTATTTCACAAGAACCATATATTTTATTTACTATGTCACTTTTTTGGATGCTGAATGGATCATACCTCGAGCTTAGCATGTTCCCGAGCGACGAGGATGTTGGTGATGTCAAGTTCGTCCTCCTGGTGGTGCAACTGGCTCATCAGAGTCTCATTGTTCGGTTGCTTCAGATGTTGTTTGTAGGCGTCCTTGTATCGGCGATACCGCTGTCTGTACAGAGAGACGACACAGCTTTGTAACTCTGTCAAACTCACGTCTTTCAGCGCCAATGGATAGCATCAAAACCACTCACATGAATGACTTATTTTATATACACAAACAGCCCTTTTACATGACTATGAATGACTTCATTATACAAATGGACCCTTCACACAAACTGACCCTTTACATAAATGGATGATTTACACAAATGACTCATTTATATTTATGACCCAGCGACCCTAATGCCCTATTTACACTAATAACATCTACATTGATAGTATATTTACACATATGACACCTTTACAGCAATGATTCCATTACACCAATTTCCCTTAATTTCACCAACGAGTTTCGCACTCTCCTTTCAACCCCTTCTAAACCGTTGAGAGAGGGTGCCATGTCTCATGGTCCCTTGCTTCCACCCTCACCCTTTCTTACTGGACCGTTTGACATGGTCTGATGGTCCCTCACCCTTCCTTACCTGACCTTCTTGATGCGGTCCCACGAGAATGGTCTGATGGTCTCCTCCACTATGGCCGTGTAAGCGTACTTCCACCAGGCCGCAACGTGGCCACTGACCGATTGACCAGGGCTGTATTTGCGGTAGCGCTGGTTGACCGCCATCATTCGCATGGAGTCAGTCAAACTCAACACATTCAGGAACTGAAACACAGTTGTTTAACAAGGTTTATATACAGGCACAGACTACAGTATTGGTACACACAAATGGGACATCTGACTTCTAATTTAAAACACATGATTTAGATATTTAATGTGTACATTCTGAAGCACAAGGTAACTGGTGTAATGACAATTGAAGCTGGGATGACATTCCTCATGGGCTAGAGATGACAACATGAAGTTAATGTGTAAGATAGTAGGTAACATGGCCACAGATTGAGGTAAATATGACCATGACATCCTGATTAGATTTAACCTGAGAACTGGCAACATCCATGTATTGGACATGCAGGAAACAATTCTACTCCATAAACATTTACGATACTAGATTTACCATGCTGGTTGACAACAGTAGGTAACATGGACAAATATATAAGTTTAGTATATGGCCACTACCAGAGGTAGATTGGAACCAGCTAGAAGCTAACATATCCCAAGAGCCTTATTGTTAAATACAATTTATCTCAAGGTAAAATCTAAAATCCAGCAGAATAGATTTAGTGTATGAAATGGCAGTGGTAACGAAGGCAGTATGCAACATGAACAACGTGCACCGGTACTGTGTTCTGACCTATATACTTCTGTCTCAAGAAACTGGTGAGTGGTCAGAATATTTCATCAAATTCCCGCAGCCTTTATCAGTGGCCGAAATATTCGGACCACCCGACAAGAGCAGTTTCTTGAGAGGTAGTTGTGTAGGTCGATAATAACGAAGAAATTTGATATTCTATCCATTTGAGGTGGGTTGTACTACAGTCATCCTCACAAGCCAGGGCTGTTAGTCATGTAAACTGACCCTGGCAAATCCCGTACGAGAAGTGCCTGATTTTAGCCAAGTTGAATTAGTTTATTATCTTCATCAGTCACGACGCTTCACCCGTGAGAACAACGTTAACATACGCCCCAATCTGAAGACGGATAAAGAGTTTCTGGGAATTCCAGTATAATGACCCGTCCATTCAAACACATCTACTTCTACACACCAAGCATTGCTTGTAACACAAGCAGCATATGACTGAAATCACCCACAATTATTACTTGACTAGAGGCTAACCACAGTTCTTGTGTGTAATATCATTGGCTGATGTTAAAAGATGAGTTTTTGAAAGAGATATGCTACAGGTACGGAAGAGCTGGTACTGGCGTAATGAACCACAGTGACCCCTGGTGGACAAGGATGTCTACACTTAACAACACCGCCATCCAGCTCAGAAACTTCACCAGACAACTACGCAAGGAAACAACTTTTCTCTCTCAAAAGTCAGTTTGTTTTATCCACATGGATTTTAAAGGGATGTAGGAGACAAGAATCTGTTGTTGCTATGGTTACCTGGAGTCGTGAAATGAGCACTTCAATGTCATCCAAGGTGAAGTCTACCATCACCCTCGGCATCACAGACAAACTGTCCTTGTTGAGGACCATCTTACAGGACGCTGACACTGGCCGGATAACTGGTGACAGATGACATACAATGACAGACTGTCCTTATTGAAGATCATCTTACAGGAAGTTGACACTGGCTGGATTACTGGTGACAGATGACATACAATGACAGACTGTCCTTGTTGAGGACCATCTTACAGGAAGTTGACACTGGTTGGAATACTGGTGACAGATGACATACAATGACAGACTGTCCTTGTTGAGGACCATCTTACAGGAAGTTGACACTGGCTGGATTACTGGTGACAGATGACATACAATGACAGACTGTCCTTGTTGAGGACCATCTTACAGGAAGATGACACTGGTTGGAATACTGGTGACAGATGACATACAATGACAGACTGTCCTTGTTGAGGACCATCTCATAGGACGTTGACTGGATTACTGGTGATAAATGACATATACAGTGACACTAATTGTAACCTCAAACACGACTCTAGCTCCTTGTTCCATGCAAATTTATGAACTGTTTCATTTAGTTTTGTTACTGATTTATTTTATTTAAAAGAACTAATATTTATCCAATACAATTTCCGACATGGCTTGGACAATTAACTATAACAAGTACTTACTGAAGTCTAACTCCTGTGCTTTGATAGTGTGTGTGTCTATTGAATTTCTCAGCAAATTCTAAAACAGAAATTATGTGTACGACAATGCAACAACCTGAAATATTAAAGATGTCAGATGTCGTTATCATTAAATTTAAAGTCTGACCACTGTGAAATAGACATATCATTAACACAATACAAATATGTATAAGCCTATCTATACAACTAGACAAAGTCCAACGTTTAACTAACATTTTGCTCACACCAACTTAAAGTTGATTGTGTCCCTCCCATAAAGGTGTAACTCTATAGAACTCTCCAGGTAGTTCTTTGAAATGTTCTAGAAATATCCACTGCTTTAAGAAGCAATACACTGATAATGTTTTGCTAAGTCATGTATTGTCTCTACTGGAATTCTCAACTTGTTATTCCATATCCCAACTGGTTTTTTGTTTATATATATATATATATATATATATATATATATATATATATATATATATATATATATATATATATATATACATAATGTTTATTTTGAAAAATAAAAAGTGAAATACAATTTTAAAAACAATTTCAATATATAAAATACAATTAAAGCAAGTATGGGGTACAAGTAAAAGAATAAATAAGTGGGTAAAAAAGGTCATGAAAAAAATTGAACATTTTGTTTTTAATAAAAAAAATGCACAAATTAAATATATATGTATATACATGTGTGTGTGTATATATATATATATATATATATATATATATATATATATATATATAACTCAGTTAAAAATATAAAGATTATATTGTAATCACACATGCTGCAAATTGTATTTATTTCTGGTTATAGTTACATACTTTGAAATTTGGGCAAGTGATGTAAGTGACTCACCTCTCCCTGCCCTTTTACATTTCATAATTAATTTATATTTGAACATTTTGCTTTTTTGTGTACAGCCATATTGTAATTGTCATTTTGTGATTGTTGAAGTAAACTCAGTACTACCAGACACCTACCCGCCAGATGCTGGTGTTGACTTGGTTGTCATTGTTGTGATTGTTGAAATAAACTCAGTACTACCAGACACCTACCCGCCAGATGCTGGTGTTGACTTGGTTGTCATTGTTGTGATTGTTGAAATAAACTCAGTATTACCAGACACCTACCCGCCAGATGCTGGTGTTGACTTGGTTGTCATTGTTGTGATTGTTGAAATAAACTCAGTATTACCAGACACCTACCCGCCAGATGCTGGTGTTGACTTGGTTGTCATTGTTGTGATTGTTGAAATAAACTCAGTACTACCAGACACCTACCCGCCAGATGCTGGTGTTGACTTGGTTGTCATTGTTGTGATTGTTGAAATAAACTCAGTACTACCAGACACCTACCCGCCAGATGCTGGTGTTGACTTGGTTGTCATTGTTGTGATTGTTGAAATAAACTCAGTACTACCAGACACCTACCCGCCAGATGCTGGTGTTGACTTGGTTGTCATTGTTGTGATTGTTGAAATAAACTCAGTACTACCAGACACCTACCCGCCAGATGCTGGTGTTGACTTGGTTGTCATTGTTGTGATTGTTGAAATAAACTCAGTATACCAGACACCTACCCGCCAGATGCTGGTGTTGACTTGGTTGTCATTGTTGTGATTGTTGAAATAAACTCAGTATACCAGACACCTACCCGCCAGATGCTGGTGTTGACTTGGTTGTCATTGTTGTGATTGTTGAAATAAACTCAGTACTACCAGACACCTACCCGCCAGATGCTGGTGTTGACTTGGTTGTCATTGTTGTGATTGTTGAAATAAACTCAGTACTACCAGACACCTACCCGCCAGATGCTGGTGTTGACTTGGTTGTCATTGTTGTGATTGTTGAAATAAACTCAGTATACCAGACACCTACCCGCCAGATGCTGGTGTTGACTTGGTTGTCATTGTTGTGATTGTTGAAATAAACTCAGTACTACCAGACACCTACCCGCCAGATGCTGGTGTTGACTTGGTTGTCATTGTTGTGATTGTTGAAATAAACTCAGTATACCAGACACCTACCCGCCAGATGCTGGTGTTGACTTGGTTGTCATTGTTGTGATTGTTGAAGTAAACTCAGTACTACCAGACACCTACCCGCCAGATGCTGGTGTTGACTTGGTTGTCATTGTTGTGATTGTTGAAGTAAACTCAGTACTACCAGACACCTACCCGCCAGATGCTGGTGTTGACTTGGTTGTCATTGTTGTGATTGTTGAAGTAAACTCAGTATTACCAGACACCTACCCGCCAGATGCTGGTGTTGACTTGGTTGTCATTGTTGTGATTGTTGAAGTAAACTCAGTACTACCAGACACCTACCCGCCAGATGCTGGTGTTGACTTGGTTGTCATTGTTGTGATTGTTGAAATAAACTCAGTACTACCAGACACCTACCCGCCAGATGCTGGTGTTGACTTGGTTGTCATTGTTGTGATTGTTGAAATAAACTCAGTACTACCAGACACCTACCCGCCAGATGCTGGTGTTGACTTGGTTGTCATTGTTGTGATTGTTGAAGTAAACTCAGTACTACCAGACACCTACCCGCCAGATGCTGGTGTTGACTTGGTTGTCATTGTTGTGATTGTTGAAATAAACTCAGTACTACCAGACACCTACCCGCCAGATGCTGGTGTTGACTTGGTTGTCATTGTTGTGATTGTTGAAGTAAACTCAGTACTACCAGACACCTACCCGCCAGATGCTGGTGTTGACTTGGTTGTCATTGTTGTGATTGTTGAAGTAAACTCAGTACTACCAGACACCTACCCGCCAGATGCTGGTGTTGACTTGGTTGTCATTGTTGTGATTGTTGAAATAAACTCAGTACTACCAGACACCTACCCGCCAGATGCTGGTGTTGACTTGGTTGTCATTGTTGTGATTGTTGAAATAAACTCAGTACTACCAGACACCTACCCGCCAGATGCTGGTGTTGACTTGGTTGTCATTGTTGTGATTGTTGAAATAAACTCAGTACTACCAGACACCTACCCGCCAGATGCTGGTGTTGACTTGGTTGTCATTGTTGTGATTGTTGAAATAAACTCAGTATTACCAGACACCTACCCGCCAGATGCTGGTGTTGACTTGGTTGTCATTGTTGTGATTGTTGAAATAAACTCAGTATTACCAGACACCTACCCGCCAGATGCTGGTGTTGACTTGGTTGTCATTGTTGTGATTGTTGAAATAAACTCAGTATTACCAGACACCTACCCGCCAGATGCTGGTGTTGACTTGGTTGTCATTGTTGTGATTGTTGAAATAAACTCAGTACTACCAGACACCTACCCGCCAGATGCTGGTGTTGACTTGGTTGTCATTGTTGTGATTGTTGAAATAAACTCAGTATTACCAGACACCTACCCGCCAGATGCTGGTGTTGACTTTGTTGTCATTGTTGTGATTGTTGAAGTAAACTCAGTACTACCAGACACCTACCCGCCAGATGCTGGTGTTGACTTTGTTGTCATTGTTGTGATTGTTGAAGTAAACTCAGTACTACCAGACACCTACCCGCCAGATGCTGGTGTTGACTTTGTTGTCATTGTTGTGATTGTTGAAATAAACTCAGTACTACCAGACACCTACCCGCCAGATGCTGGTGTTGACTTTGTTGTCATTGTTGTGATTGTTGAAATAAACTCAGTACTACCAGACACCTACCCGCCAGATGCTGGTGTTGACTTGGTTGTCATTGTTGTGATTGTTGAAATAAACTCAGTATTACCAGACACCTACCCGCCAGATGCTGGTGTTGACTTGGTTGTCATTGTTGTGATTGTTGAAGTAAACTCAGTACTACCAGATACCTACCCGCCAGATGCTGGTGTTGACTTGGTTGTCATTGTTGTGATTGTTGAAATAAACTCAGTACTACCAGACACCTACCCGCCAGATGCTGGTGTTGACTTGGTTGTCATTGTTGTGATTGTTGAAATAAACTCAGAACTACCAGACACCTACCCGCCAGATGCTGGTGTTGACTTGGTTGTCATTGTTGTGATTGTTGAAATAAACTCAGTATTACCAGACACCTACCCGCCAGATGCTGGTGTTGACTTGGTTGTCATTGTTGTGATTGTTGAAGTAAACTCAGTACTACCAGACACCTACCCGCCAGATGCTGGTGTTGACTTGGTTGTCATTGTTGTGATTGTTGAAATAAACTCAGTACTACCAGACACCTACCCGCCAGATGCTGGTGTTGACTTGGTTGTCATTGTTGTGATTGTTGAAATAAACTCAGTATTTCCAGACACCTACCCGCCAGATGCTGGTGTTGACTTGGTTGTCATTGTTGTGATTGTTGAAATAAACTCAGTACTACCAGACACCTACCCGCCAGATGCTGGTGTTGACTTGGTTGTCATTGTTGTGATTGTTGAAATAAACTCAGTACTACCAGACACCTACCCGCCAGATGCTGGTGTTGACTTGGTTGTCATTGTTGTGATTGTTGAAATAAACTCAGTACTACCAGACACCTACCCGCCAGATGCTGGTGTTGACTTGGTTGTCATTGTTGTGATTGTTGAAATAAACTCAGTATACCAGACACCTACCCGCCAGATGCTGGTGTTGACTTGGTTGTCATTGTTGTGATTGTTGAAATAAACTCAGTACTACCAGACACCTACCCGCCAGATGCTGGTGTTGACTTGGTTGTCATTGTTGTGATTGTTGAAATAAACTCAGTACTACCAGACACCTACCCGCCAGATGCTGGTGTTGACTTGGTTGTCATTGTTGTGATTGTTGAAATAAACTCAGTATTACCAGACACCTACCCGCCAGATGCTGGTGTTGACTTGGTTGTCATTGTTGTGATTGTTGAAATAAACTCAGTACTACCAGACACCTACCCGCCAGATGCTGGTGTTGACTTGGTTGTCATTGTTGTGATTGTTGAAATAAACTCAGTACTACCAGACACCTACCCGCCAGATGCTGGTGTTGACTTGGGTTTTCATTGTTGTGATTGTTGAAATAAACTCAGTATTACCAGACACCTACCCGCCAGATGCTGGTGTTGACTTGGTTGTCATTGTTGTGATTGTTGAAATAAACTCAGTATTATCAGGCACCTACCCGCCAGATGCTGGTGTTGACTTGGTTGTCATTGTTGTGATTGTTGAAATAAACTCAGTATTACCAGACACCTACCCGCCAGATGCTGGTGTTGACTTGGTTGTCATTGTTGTGATTGTTGAAATAAACTCAGTACTACCAGACACCTACCCGCCAGATGCTGGTGTTGACTTGGTTGCGAACCATGCTCTGTTCGTGTAGGTAAGGATTCCAGTAGAAGGAAAGTCCTTCCAACTGTACCAACTGAAAGTGGAACATCAAAAATCAAATACTAACACCCAGTTTGATATTCAACTATTGTATCACACAAAATAAACCATTAAATGTTACTAATAAATTACTGAATGATAAAACCTGTCAACTGATGAGTACACAAGATTAAATATTATTAACAAACCAATCTACGCTCTAATCGACACCTCTACAAACAATTAATGTATATACCTTGTGAATTCTCGTTGCATTGCCATCAATCTGGGTGGGTTTCCAGTGAACATTTGTAGTTTCTGCTGTCAGTGTCTTTAGCATAACACCGCAAGAAAATGGATGCTGCGGATTGGTCACATCCTCATAGCGAATGTGGATGCGATGGACTGATATCTGCGGAGTAAAGAGACATGTATATTTTATATAGCTCACTATTCACACCTGAAGTCTGTTCAAAATGTGTTATAATTCACACCCATGCAGATTTCTTCAACAAACCACCATCTTGGCTTCTAACATACGACCACATTTGAGTTCCCCATAGGCGGCAATTATAACGATTCCTTCATTGCCTGCCAGGTTTGTTCTACCGGCGTATTCATGTTTTCAGACATTATTTAGCCATTATTCACACAGGTACATGAAATTATAATACCTCATTTTCCCACAATTCAATCTCTAAACTGACACCCCTTAATTTCTGCTAAATACGATACTGATTTGCTTGGATCGCTTCACCAATAAAGAGGCCTGTATCTATACGCGGAAAAACACCGACCGACATCTGTCATAATTTGACAGCTCTGATACCACGCTGCACAAATACATCATTTCTACTCACTCAACACTAAACAAATCATAGAAATTCAAACAACCTGCATAACGCTATTTCTATTGATTACTCTTTCATCGGGTAATGATGGACGAACCCCTCATTGTGTCTTACATCTTCTCTAGGAACTGTTCAGCCATGTTGTAATTATTGCTTAAGATCATTGTTAACCTGTTATAGAGTACTGTTTGTAGCCAGGTATTAATTTGTATAGTCAAGTGAACTGAGGCAATGATGAATGAACAAAATTCCTCAGAGCTTTGAAATGGCAAACAGAAGTTTTGAACTGTAACTTCCTTGATTGAATGTCCGATATCGTAACCATTACGATATCGTAACCATTATGATATCGTAACCATTATGATATCGTAACCATTATGATATCGTAACCATTATGATATCCTAACCATTATGATATCCTAACCATTATGACATTGTAACCATTACGATATCGTAACCATTACGATATCCTAACCATTATGATATATTATTGTAACTAGTAAACAAGACAGTAATCAATATTTGATTTGTTCGCTGCAATGTAACAGTGTTTATATATGATGTTTTAATAACACAAACCATACATCGGAAGTCACAAGACAGAAGAAAGTACTACTGTGTATGACACTGGGGTGAAACAGAATGCTTGTGCTAAATAACGGTCACATACTAATATTGATTCCACTTTCACTTTGTGCTACTAATTCCTCCACATGTTTCTGTATCACTCACTTGTATGTTATTTACAATAGTTGCCATGAGTTTCTCTGTGAAGCCTTGGTCTTCCACTGACGTCCCATCTACAAACACAGTCAGTATTCCTAAACCCCAACCACACATCAATCAAGACCATTTGTGAACATCAAACGTAACTTATCTTTACTACAAAAACTTGATACAGTTGAATTTATAGTGCCTATGACATGGTTTTTATTACCTGTGTTCATATTCCAATTGACAAACACGAAAGTAATTAATAAGATTTTTTGTTAATTGGGTAAGTAAGTAGTTATACACTTAAGAAAAGTTTACAGTTTCTGCCAGGAAACTATAATTTGTTTTTGAGTGAGCAATTTAAAACAATTTTTTTCTCAAATTAATTATATAATCTATATCAAATGTACAATGTATACTGTATAGCGTGATTTATTCGAGACAATGTACCTTTGGGGAAACAATCTTCTATGACATCACAGACTGACACTCAGTCCAGACTTTCAATTATAACACAGAGAATGCATTTTGCATATACTGCAGTTACATTAACATGATTCTCCAATTCACGAGGGATACACTGTCCCCATTGTTGAGAGCCAGGTTTTTAAACTACAGTGTAGTACAAACCATGTCACAGGCATTTTTAAATAATAGAAATAGCCACATGATTGATATGTGCATTAAACAACATCAAAGCCATTCTCTATAACCTGACACATGCCTTGTACATTTTGATCAACATAAACAGTTACTGCCACTGAATTACCATCCACTTTCACTCATGCACCAACCGACGTCAAAGTTGGACCTCAATATGAGACAGTGAGATGTGTTTATAGACAGCAAGATGTGTTTATAGATGGCAGATATTAGAAAGTAGACATGCCTGGTTAGGTGAATGAGTTTATAGTGGTGGAAAATGCAATAAGAACCGCGATACTTGGAAAATGTCACAAAGTCACTTCTGGGATAAGAGGCTTAATTAAAGTATATTTTAGTCTTCTGGCTGTCTTGTGGTCACATTCTGCCTGTAACTGTTTTTAGAGTAACCTTAATTTTTTCTATATTACATCCAATAAATCTGTTCACGTATGTAATTTTGTCCTGTAAACAAAATCCATCTGTGGTATCTTGTATCATGCAAAATAGCAAAATGTGCTAATTTGCAGACTGGTCCAAACTACGCTGTCTTTGTGGCGTAGATTTGTGACCTTTCTGGTGAGTGATATCACTCACAGACTGACAAGTTGATTTTAAGAGATTTATTGAGGCAACAATTTACTGCTGGTTTAAAAACAGTGGTAGATGCATATATGCACATATACATGCACAAGCATAAACAGTTTGGTGCACTCATACACACATTCACTGACACTCACACACACTCGCACTCTGAAACATTTTTACACACTGTCTCACACTCATACACATATGCTGACTTACACACACACACACACACACACACACACACACACACACACACACACACACACACACACACACACACTCAGAGACAGACAGACAGACAGACAGACAGACAGACAGACAGACAGACAGACACACACACACACACAGACAGACAGACAGACACACACACACACACACACACACACAGACACAGACACAGACACACACACACACACACACACACACACACACACACACACACGCACATACACAGACACACACACACACACACACACACACACACACACACGAAGACAGACACACAGACACACAGACACACAGACACACATACACACAGACACACACACACTCTCTCACACACACACACACACACACACACACACACACACACACTCAGAGACAGACAGACAGACAGACAGACAGACAGACAGACAGACAGACAGACAGACAGACAGACAGACAGACAGACAGACAGACAGACAGACAGACAGACAGACAGACAGACAGACAGACAGACAGACAGACAGACAGACAGACAGACAGACAGACAGACAGACAGACAGACAGACAGACAGACAGACAGACAGACACACACACAGACAGACAGACAGACAGACACACACACACACACACACACACACACACACACACAGACAACACACACACACACACACACACACACACACACACAGACACACACTCGCACATACACACACAGTTGACATACGTAAGACCTGAGACCCACAACCCCAGAAGGGCTTGTGTGGAGTCGACACACATAAGACCCGACACCCACCTTTGTTTTGGCCTTGTGGGTTTTCCAGTTTCTCCAGTATTTGTCTCTTGATGGCGTTCCGGCGAGCCGTGTCCTTCGCTGCGTCATACTTCCTGTCTGCGACTGGAGACACCAGGATGTAGACATCCTCGAGAACCGCTGTCACTGGACTCGTATAGAGTGACGTCCACGGAATAGTCAGATGGATCCTCCCTGTGACAAAGACATCACATTTGCTCTCCATGTGACAATTTACAAAAAAAAATTATATCTGTAGTAAGTGTGTAACTAAATCTATTTACACATGAATTTAAATTCATGCTGTGAGAAGTGAGAGATGCAGGCAAAATTAAGCTTACTAAATGTTTATTGAAAGGTAAATATATTCAATTATGTAATTACATATAGTTTTTATATTAAACTGGATACTATTATGCTGAAGTAATTATTAAATCCAGCTAAGCTAAACTATTGTTTATCAACTTTTGACAATTTTTATGGACTTTTTAGCTATTCACATCTATATTTATTCATATTTATAACAATATTTTTATCATTTAGACATTTAATAATATTCAGTGTATTAATTCTTGTATAATTTATTTTAATTACATTTTAAAATAATAATGTTAACCTTTATTTTATTTACTTATTTATTTTAATCAACGTAATGTTTGGATATGGAATGGCACAAACAAAACAGCCATGACTGAGTTATTCACGTCTGTAATGCAAAAGTGCAAATAATAATAATTAGCTATGATCTTTCTTGTTCATTTATTAACACTAGCAAAACGTCCCATGATCGATAATCTGGTGGGTGATACCTGATACGTGATAGTAATATTTACCAACTTATTTAAATAGATAGCATCATTAGATAGACACCACAACGAGCCCTCTCAAACATTGACAACTGTGTCACACACGTGCAGCAATACTTGTTGTACATTCAAAATGACAAACATGAGGCAGAAAATGAGATCAATTGTCCATCGATCTGCCCACGTCATTATACTGTACGACTGTCAGATAAGATTCATATTACAAAGTACTGGCATGGGCAGATGTGTGCCTAGGTTTATTTATTTATATATTGTTCTTGTGATTAAAGTAAATATGTATTTAAAAACCTAAACAGTCTCTGTTATCAATATTCCAAGGCGAGTGGGTTAAATGTGACTTACTCTGATGTTTGGCTACTGAGGTGAAGTCAAAATAACGCATCAATCAAAACTATGTCTCACAAGTCAGATTAATGTGTCAATCAAAACTACTTCTGTCAAGTTAGAAAAATGTGTCAATCAAAACAACTTCTGTCATGTTAGAATAATGTATCAATCAAAACAACTTCTGTCAAGTTAGAATAATGTATCATTCAAAACAACTTCTGTCAAGTTAGAAAAATGTGTCAATCAAAACAACTTCTGTCATGTTAGAATAATGTATCAATCAAAACAAATTCTGTCAAGTTAAAATAATGTATCATTCAAAACAACTTCTGTCAAGTTGGAATAATGTGTCAATCAAAACAACTTCTGTCAAGTTGGAATAATGTGTCAATCAAAACAACTTCTGTCAAATTAGAATAATGTATCAATCAAAACAACTTCTGTCAAGTTAGAATAATGTATCATTCAAAACAACTTCTGCCATGTTAGAAAAATGTGTCAATCAAAACAACTTCTGTCATGTTAGAATAATGTATCAATCAAAACAACTTCTGTCAAGTTAGAATAATTTGTCAATCAAAACAACTTCTGTCAAGTTAGAATAATGTGTCAATCAAAACAACTTCTGTCAAGTCAGAATATTATGTCAATCAAAACTACTTCTGTCAAATCAGAATAATGTATCAATCAAAACAACTTCTGTCAAGCCAGAATAATACAGCAATCAAAACTATTTCTGTCAAGTTGGAATACTGTGTCAATCAAAACAACTTCTGTCAAGTCAGATTGAGAATAATACCGCAATCAAAACTATTTCTGTCAAATCAAAACAATGCGTCATTCAAAGCAACTCAAGTCAGAATGGTATGACAATCAAATCTACTGCTGTCATATCAAATTAACTGCCATTGAAGAAATCAATACGAAAACACGTCTGAACTTTGGTGTACCACGAATCTGTGATAACATTACATGCAATAACATTACTGCCCGCATTTATGCCAATCAGCCTATTGTTGTGTTTTCTGCTTCCCACGGTGGTCGATATTGCGCAACCGATTCTGCTGAAAGGTCAAAGTGAAACAGACCGGGAGATAAAGTATATTGGAAAACGAAATCTGCCTAACTTCATTATCAAACAGGCTTCATTGGAAAACAGCTGCGATCAGCTGGTGCATATGGGGCCTATTTGGAACTGCAGTTGTCAGGGCTTGTGTTCTTATTATACACAGTCTGCCATGAGACAAGTATTGCAGTTCTTGATTCATCAGCAAGTTGACTTCTGACAGAGAACATCCCAGAACCATTTATTTAAAGAAAATTCCGGCTACAGACACCACTTCTTCTGGACCCAAGTACTTCTAGTATTGACTCTCTGTCAGATGACACAGTTCACACTGGGCTATAAACAAACTCAAGAACTGCCCCCAAAGAGATTGGAGAGACCACTCAGATCTATATTACTAAAAATTAATCAGCATTGACTATGCCAACCAGAGAAAATCATACAAAAAATACATCAATAGAGAAATTGCATCGTCAGAAAAAACTTGAGACAGTATCAATGCTCAATTTTGGGCAACTATTGACCAGTCTTGAGGGAAGATCCTGAGGGAAGATCCTGAGGGAAGATCCTGAGGGAAGATCCTGAGGGAAGATCCTGATGGAAGATCCTGAGGGCAGATCTTACTTTGGAACATTATCTGTGAAATGTACAATGTTTCGACCCATGACCTATGAGTCTTGGTCACATACAGGTGTAACGTCTGATGGCTCAGGTGTTGGCCTGACCCAGAAATCAAACAAGAGGAAAGTGATTTTAGGAGGCCATTTACATCAAACAGAGACCAGGGACACCACCTGCTATTCGGAACAAAAGCTAAAAATAGCTGTCTAGGTTACATCCCATATTCAAACTATATTTTTGATTCTGGTAAAAAAACATATGTTATAACATTGTCTTTCGGTGCCCTGTTTATTTTCTTTGACAAGCAAAGTGAAATTAACCTTATATTTCTATGAACCTATGCAGCATAGATTAAAATACACTAGACAATCTAAGTCAAAATTACCTGTTTCAAATGACTGCTTTCTCAAATCTGCTTCAGTCTTAGCAGTACTGGTAGTACACCCAAACATACTGAAGGCATTTCAGCAAATGAGGCATCGTTTTAAAGCTTATGGTCTGTGAAATCCACAATGACACAAAACTCCATTTCACAAATGTGTGACTTAATACCAATTTCACTTTTGGGTTGGTGACAATTGGATGAAGGAAAAATACGGATTTATGGAGAACTGAAATTCAAAAAGTCTTAATTATTTTTTATGCAGTTAAACCAACCGGATCAAATGATCTTAATTTGATGCTTAGTTCATTGTCGATAGCGTGCACAGCTCACAGGCCCAGGTTAAACTGTGTAGATACTTAATGATGATCTGAAAATCTGTCTACATGCAGGCAACAGTGAGGGTAAATATTAGAAACAGATCAATGTGTATGATTACGATGAGTGAAAACATATAATTTGGTTTGTACTTAATGTGTTTATTATAACTGTGTGCACACAAAATGTGTTTACGATGGCAATAACACACAGTAACACAATAACATATCATGCATGCGATATCATGCATGCGATATCATGTAGGTGATATCACACAGGTGATATAACTCAGGTGATATCTGCAAACAATGGGAAAATGTCTGTTATGTTAATTAGCAAACTAATGTTTTTGTTTTTCTTATAAATAATGCATTTATCAGCAATGTGTTGATCTACATTATAAAGTGAACATTAAGTGAAATGAGCTTTCACTAAACATCTCCATTGAATCAATAAATATGACAGGGTCAAGATAAGGACAACTGATAGTCTAGATAAACACAGGGCATCCACAGAGCAATTGTTTATTTGGTGCTGAGTCCAACCAAGCGCGACTGACAGAGAACTGATCACATGTGTTGCTGAGTGACTGCGTTGGATCATAGATCAAGGATCACTGATCCTGATGGGCAATGAACTGGAGGCAGGGGAATCAATAAATACATTAAGTACAGAAAAACATTCTGATGGGCAGGAGTGCTTTGTTCACGCGGCAGGCGCAGTCAATATGAACACCCACATTGCACGCTTGAGTGCACATGAGCACACACACAGGCACACATGCGATGGGAATATTGTAGGGGAGAAATTACCTGTTTGTGTGTCACTTGCAACATTGCATGTGTTTGTTGTGGTCATAGGCCTGCACACACACTCACATGTGTGTATACACTTACACAATACACACAGATGCACACAGAAACATACACACTTAACCACATGTATACACATACATGTGTACACACACTTGTTTATACATATGTAAACTCATATAGGCAGGTATACTTACATACATGCAGGCCTCACAAACATGTATACACACATACCCTCTCTATTGCACTCTCATACTCATAGCCTCCCCCCCACACACACACTCATTCACTCACACACACACACCCACACTCACCTACACTCACACACACACATTCACTCACACACACACTCACACCACACACAACACACACACACACTCACTCACCCACACTCACACTCACACACACACACACACACTCACTCACTCACCACCACTCACTCACTCACTCACTCACTCACTCACCACCACCACTCACTCACTCACTCACTCACTCACTCACTCACTCACTCACTCACTCACTCCCACACACATCACTCACTCACTCACCCACACTCACATCCACACACACTAATTTACTCACACACACGCACGCACGCACGCACGCACGCACGCACGCACGCACGCACGCACACACACACACACACACACACACACACAGTCAGCCGTGTTCCCCTAAACCAGCTGAGATCCCGGAATGTGAGTCTAGCGGCACTTAGTGCATCTCCCAGTGCCCCACGACTCGGTGCATCACTGAAATGTCACACGGAGAGACTGCTGGGACCATGTTTCATCTCGAGTGTTTTCGTCTTTAATTATTCAAATGTCTCTTTATCTTCTCCATCCTACCCTACTGGGTGTGACACTGAGATATGATCACATGACCCCCGCACATATCCAGTCGAAGTCACATTCAACTTGCTATTGATTTCTCCATTAAACACTCTGCTTTAAAGTGCAATCGCTATGTACAAAATATTATTATATTATTATTTTATTAAAGTGCTAGGTTTCCTTTTCTTACATTTAATGCTACGTTCTTATGACTATAACATACATGTTGAAGGTTTATTGCCAGCCAACTTGTGTTTAGTTATTTTATTAAGCTTGGAACAATGTTCGCAATTTGAAGGATGCAACTTGCAACATATTCAAGTGGTAAACAATCCATCTAAATTCAAAACAACATTGGTTCGCAATAAAGGCAATGCTAGGAAGGTTAACCACAATACCCTTTGGTGTTTAACTTTCCCACGTTCTAAGCAGCAGACTTCCTGTTACAAATTACTCTTTGGTCAATTCTGGGCAGAGGAGCAGGCACCCTCCCTTTAAATAAAACTAACACTGATATTTGTTTTGGTGTCACCATGGAGACACTGTAAAAATGATTTGGTTTAATAAAACTGTCCCACACTATGGAAAAATTACATCCATAATTTATGGATATCTATTAAAAATAATGTGTTTTATTATAATGTTAAATTACAAGCGCCTAACCAACTATTTCAATCCAAAAGACGACATTTGATCTGCAATTTGAGTCAGACGATAAAAAAGAAAGAAAATAATTTTATATCAGTGAATAATAGCGAATCTCATCAATATTTCCAAAAGATCCCACTCTTAGAAATATGACATCCCAACCCTTTCCCCACTTTCTTACACTTTCTTATTTCCAGTTGCATTTTTATGTCCATGTTTGATCAAACCAACTGAAGATGTGGAAATAAAATGTAAAATAAAAATAGACTCTGTTACAGGGACTCAATCAAGCCAGTAATAACCTCCACTGATTCATTAATGTCAACAAAATTGGTATCAGCGAATGAAGACAGATTTATAGCTATCCTCTAATGGGTTCTCTCGGTAGGAATAGCATCATGGTAGCTGTGTTTATACAGCTACCGTGCTATAAGCTGTATTTATAGTCATGTTCTGATGGGTTCACATGGGATGTTTTTGTCACCTCAACTTTGCTTGTCTGAGAAGAGGCAGTAATAGACCTTTCTGGTGATTATGACAGGGACAACAAAACCCATGTGTATGAAAGTGGAAAAACCTGCTGGGAAATCACACAGTACCCGTAGTTATGTTTCTTCCCACACTCTTTCCCATGACAACATTTTATTTGTTGTCTTGTCTATTTTATAGTATTTTTCAATTTTTTTTAAAAATTACCAGACTTTCTACTAGCTATCTATTGATACTATACTGTTATAAATGTTAGTCCTTTCACAATGTAGCCAACTGGACGGCGAAACATGTGATGCTTTACAATGTACTCATAGCTCAACAATACTCCAGTCACATGACATGTAACTAACCCAGACACTAGCTGAAATGGAGTATGATGATGAAGAAAAAGATGAGGTCAACCATTCGGAAGATGATAAGTATGAAGAGGATAAAGAAGATGAAGTGGAAAAACCACGGAAAGATTAGGTAGATGAGGAAGAAGATAAAGAATAAAATAAATGAGATGAATAAAAGGTAGTGAAAACAATAATACAGAGAAGATGAGAAAGATGAGGTAGATGAAGAAGAAGATGAAGAAGAAGATGAAGAAGAAGATGAAGAAGAAGATGAAGAAGAAGATGAAGAAGAAGATGAAGAAGAAGATGAAGAAGAAGATAAAGAAGAAGAGAGAAAACAAGAGAACGAAAGAGTCAATGATGATGATGAACAAGAAGAAAGAGTAGGAAGACGATGAAGGTAAAGACACGACAAGACACTTACCGATAACCCCGGCCTTCACTTCAACAGGAAGCTGAAGTTCAAACTAGAAAGAAAACAGACAGAGCCGTGTCACTGTAGCAGCAACAACTGTCTCAACTCACGGCGACAGGAAACAATCAACGCTGCCTTCTTAGGTAATTAGTCTACTTCATCAAAGTGACAAATATCGACAGGTGTGGTGAATAATTGACCGGCTTAAGAGAACTGTTTTAAATCACAGAAAGTGTTCCCATGACACGTATCAGCACGCTGAGTTTTGTCTGAAAAGACCTGAGCTGTACGAGAATTATCCATTATTAAAATTATTTAATCACTAAAACTATGTTCCCCCTGAAGACATATTTTGCAATTTATTAAAACACTACTTGTAATATTGTTGTTATACATAACATTACACATATAAACACCGTAATTAATACAGCATTTTACACATATTATGAACATTGAAAAGACCAAAAATTAAGGATCTAGAAAACAGAAACATTCCTAAAATATCATATCAACTAACATACGTTTCTTCTTATAAAGTGTTTTCTCTTATAAAGCTTGGTCTCCTGCCTTTAAGATGGCTGATATGGTTCAAAACTACATTTGACTCCCTGGTAGACCAGTTCAATTGTATTGTACATTGTCTCTACTCAGGACTTGAAATGTTTTCAATAATGTACCTGTCCAGTGGATTAGTAGAACCAAATGTTCCTTGTCCATACAGACAAGTCACTTACCTCATGAGCAACTCAATTTCAAAACCTCCATGACTAACTTTGTTTTTGCCAATTTAAGTCACTATTGCAATACCATTTTGCGTAAGCAGCCAATGAGAAATAGTGTTAATAGCAGGTGTATCTTGTAATACAGTTATTTTAATATTGTTGTATTTGTATTTCTGAGGAATTTTTATATATTACATCTGAGGAAACATCCACATTATATTAGCATGAAATATCATGATAACTCACAACTGCAATTCTTAAAATAACAAATAGGGTAAGTTGCAAAATGCATGTCTGAACATTATAATTTTTGAAGAACTATAATAGCAAATACAGTTGCCATTTATTAACTCTCTTCAAAAACAAAACATGACATTTTAGAAGCAGAGAACAGAAAAAACCTGTACTTCGACTAGGAAAGATAAAACAAGTTTTTAGTAGGTGCAATATTCTAGACGATGCGATAAAACATGCCACAGTTGGCACCCAGGAGTCCTTATTAGAAGGAAAGAAATTATAGCAACACTCTGACAGTCTTTACAATCGCCTGAGGAATCAACAAAGTGTCTTCCGTGCCGCTTTGGCATTTATATCTAAAGCTGACATTTTCCGGTTTCCGGCAATAGTGCAATCCTTGTTATTTCTACAGAACCCCAAGAGGATTGACATTTTCATTGCCATCGAAAACTGATACATCTTGTTTGATAGACGGGTAATCATAACACTGAGGGTGGGCGTTCGCTGTTTCCAGGTCGCGATGTAATAGAAAGGTTTACAACTCACCAGGGCCTCCGGTCGTAGCTGTAAGTCTGTCAGTTCAACTTCGCCTGGAAAATATCAGAACTATCATCAATGGTGTGGGCGTTTAAAAATGGCGTTGCAAGTCTTAAAGCTGCATTTAATGACAGATTTTTTAATTTATACAACTTGTCATTGTACGTCAAAGTCATAGATTATTTAGTCTTGCATATTGTATACCTAGCGACACACTAATCATTAATGCAATTTGTGTTGTTTTTGATTGTGGAAGTTGGACGATTAAAATTTAGGACTTCAGTCAAAATACTGCTTATTTTAAAACAGTATTTGTGTATTTAATTCTGAAACAGACACATTATTCTGATGATTGAAGAAAATAATGTACTCGCCATACATGTAAATAAGAGAGGCGTAAGAATGACATCACACATATAATTGTTCATGCAACCATGCAGACAGATCATTGTAGCTTAGCACACCACTTATAAACTATAAACCTCTAAAATACCATAACTTTGTGAAGTGAACAAATAGAATATTGTGAGTGACGAGTTTATAAAAAGCATGGCGAGATAGGTATTTTGTTTACATGATGCAAAATCGTCTTCTTTTCACTGATGGGTGTTTCATGACATAGAACTATTATTCAAAAATTCAAAGGAAAAATCAGAATTGGTAAGACAATATTTTCAAAAACAGGAGATTTTCCAAAAGCATGATGGATGATTGAATCTGGGATGGTTTCATCTGACATTAGTCAATCATGAGGAAAACAAAAAGCATGAGATTTTGCGAGTTGCTATACGATAAATCTTGGATGGTTTCATCTGACATTAGTCAAGCATGACATGAATAAAATGCCTGGGATTCAGCCATCAGATACGTAAGATTGAGCAGGTGCGTGAAGCACCGTGAAATCAACCCTAGATGCTCTTTAGTACAGTCCGACATCATTAGTAACGCACAACATCAAGAGAGCTGCACGTCGGCCGAGACACTTCGACAGACCACAACATGAAGCAATGTCATCCAGCACATCTCCATTCTATCAATTATTCTGTCTATCCATAGGTTAACTCGCCACAAAACCTCTACGCCACAAACAGGATTCTGGAGAAACTGAAGAGTAAGACCTCAATCTTCTCATCAATCATGAATTATCAGTTGGAAAATACATATCCCAGTGCTGTAAAATGACTCACAGAGAAACCAATTTGACTCAAACTTAAAACGAAACATTACTGTTATTATATTTTAAATACAAAAAAGACGGAAATCCAATGCACAGGCAATGCTATATGAGGCGGTATACATTAAATGTTGACGTTGGTATGATAATATTGGCGAGGAGACCAGGGCTTTAAGCAGGATGAAAATGTCAGTCACATATTTATTGGTGGTCACACGCATGTCCACTCATATACATTACACACAAGGCAGTTGAGATGTTTTACGACATGAAATAAACTACAACCATACATGACACACAGTCTCAAGGCATAACTGACAATATCTACGATTACTGAAGACCTCTTTTGCTCCTTATTATTTTACCCGTCCATTAATATTTCTACCCGTCCACAACAGGTTTTACCTGTCCAAATGATGGGTGGACGGGTCTCTGCATAAAGCTATGGAGGAGACTCGTTATAAAATACTGAAGTTGATGGATCAAGAATACAAAATGTTGCTCAAGAGCGCTCCTGCTGTAAACAAGTGGACTAATGATGTTGCGTCCCTTCTGAGGTGGTAAGGTCGGAGAGAACACTTTCACCCATGCATCCATTCTGGATGTCTTCAGATGAAGGAAATGCTGTCTATCATTGACGGCGGTGTGTAATAAATAGGGCAAAGCAAACAGAAGTAATCGTCCAATCGACAGTGCAGGATTGTGAGCCAGATATAAGTAAAAATATAGCAAAAATGCAATATTTAAGTACAAAAATCTGTGGCATCCTTTTACGTAATAGCGAGTAACATAGGCTGGGGCAGTCGAGAAAGATGTGATCTAAGACTACGTTAGGTCAACTAAGTCATTTCGCACGCAGGATTACACTTCACGTTTTCCAGTCCTGCCGGAAATGAGCTCATGAGCAATTGGGAAAATGACAGGTTGCTTCATCAGCAGGCGCAAATTACTGGAAACCCGACCTGCCCATTAGAGACCAGAATGCAATTAGTGGAATGATTCCACCACACAACAGGTATAAGAATCTTCCACATAACCACTGGTCAGTTCACTGATGGACACTGTTGCAGAGTTTGGCTATTAAAGCTCACTGACCAGTTTGTGGCAATGGATGATGGATGGTGGTACCAGTACAGGGGTTTATTCAACTGCCACATAAAACAACCACAAGCAACAGCCACAGACAACAACATACTACCACAAGTAACAACAACATACAACCACACGCAACAACCATAGACAAAAATATACAACCACAAGCAACAACCACAGACAACAACATATAACCACAAACAACAATCACAGACAACAATATACAACTGCAAGCAACAACTGCAAACAACAATCACCACTACCAGCAGCAACAACAAGCAACTGCCACCTGTAATATCTTCTAACAACGACCCCTAGTAACAAATGCAAGCAACAACCACAACCCACAATCACACACAACAACCACAAACAACAACAAGAAGCAACAACCACAACCCAAAATCACATGCAACAACCACAAACCACAATCACAAGCTACAACCACAAGCCACAATCACACACAACAACTACAAACCACAATCACAAGCTACAACCACAAGCCACAATCAGATGCAACAACCACAAGCCACAATCACATGCAACAACCACAAGCCACAATCACATGCAACAACCACAAGCCACAACCACAAGCAACAACCACAAACCACAACCACAAGCAACAACCACAAGCCACAATTACAAGCAACAACCAAAAGCCACAATCACATGCAACAACCAAAAGCCACAATCACATGCAACAACCACAAGCCACAACCACAAGCAACAACCACAACCCACAATTACAAGCAACAAGCACAACCCACAAGCAACTGACAACCACAAACAAAAACTGATGAGCCAAAGCCACAACGACAAAAAGCAACAACTTGAAGCAACAGCTGCACAACAACAGACAACACCAATCGGACGCCTTACCTCGGAAGATGCTGACGCTGAGGTTGTCGCTGTCGAGGTTCTGCACATACTTGCCGAGGTACTGGTTGAGGAGATTGGCCACGAGGTGGTCCATCTTCCCTCCTCACTCTCAGTCCGCCCTGACAAATCAACAAGTCTCTCGTCAGACATGTAATCTGCCTAATTACTGCTGCACTAACAGGAAGTCATGAATTAACAATGACAACATCTCCGACGGCGCATGGCTGGACTTAGGGCACTATTGGATCAATGCTTTAAGTGTCATCATAGAAATATGTTGTTGTTAATGATACCAATCAAGGACGGATAAGGTTAAGTGATAGAATGCGGCCGGTATATTAGTTAAACTTTTTTTTATGCGAACTTCATTTCTTGTCAGTAGCAGTCTGTCGTAAGTTGACATCAGTAGCAGTCTGTTGTAAGTTGATATCAGTAGCAGTCTGTTGTAAGTTGATATCAGTAGCAGTCTGTTGTAAGTTGATATCAGTAGCAGTCTGTTGTAAGTTGATATCAGTAGCAGTCTGTCATAAGTTGACATCAGTAGCAGTCTGTTGTAAGTTGATATCAGTAGCAGTCTGTTGTAAGTTGATATCAGTAGCAGTCTGTTGTAAGTTGATATCAGTAGCAGTCTGTTGTAAGTTGATATCAGTAGCAGTCTGTTGTAAGTTGATATCTGGTTTTGCTATTTTATATCAGTTTTCTCTCTCGTACAGTTCTGTCTTTTGTTGATATCAGCAGCAGTTTTTGTGGTTTTATATCAGTAGCAGTCTGTCTTAAGTTGATATCAGTAGCAGTCTGTCATAAGTTGATATCAGTAGCAGTCTGTTGTAAGTTGATATCAGTAGCAGTCTGTTGTAAGTTGATATCAGTAGCAGTCTGTCGTAAGTTGATATCAGTAGCAGTCTGTCGTAAGTTGATATCAGTAGCAGTCTGTTGTAAGTTGATATCAGTAGCAGTCTGTTGTAAGTTGATATCAGTAGCAGTCTGTCGTAAGTTGATATCAGTAGCAGTCTGTTGTAAGTTGATATCAGTAGCAGTCTGTTGTAAGTTGATATCAGTAGCAGTCTGTTGTAAGTTGATATCAGTAGCAGTCTTTCGTTAGTTGATATCATTAGTAGTCTGTTGTAAGTTGATATCAGTAGCAGTCTTTCGTTAGTTGATATCATTAGCAGTCTGTCATAAGTTGATATCAGTAGCAGTTTGTCGTAAGTTGATATCAGTAGCAGTCTGTCGTAAGTTGATATCAGCAGAGGTCTGTTGTAAGTTGATATCAGTAGCAGTCTGTTGTAAGTTGATATCAGTAGCAGTCTGTTGTAAGTTGATATCAGTAGCAGTCTGTTGTAAGTTGATATCAGTAGCAGTCTTTCGTTAGTTGATATCATTAGTAGTCTGTTGTAAGTTGATATCAGTAGCAGTCTTTCGTTAGTTGATATCATTAGCAGTCTGTCATAAGTTGATATCAGTAGCAGTCTGTTGTAAGTTGATATCAGTAGCAGTCTGTTGTAAGTTGATATCAGTAGCAGTCTGTTGTAAGTTGATATCATTAGCAGTCTGTCATAAGTTGATATCAGTAGCAGTCTGTTGTAAGTTTACATCAGTAGCAGTTTGTCGTAAGTTGATATCAGTAGCAGTCTGTTGTAAGTTGATATCAGTAGCAGTCTGTCATAAGTTGATATCAGTAGTAGTCTGTTGTAAATTTACATCAGTAGCAGTTTGTCATAAGTTGAGATATCAGTTGGTTTGTCTTAAGTTATCGGAAGTAGTTAACAAAAAGAGGGATTTTAGACTGATGAAAACTACATAAAAGACTGAATGTGGATGAACGAATGTGTTGGTTTTGAATATTCATCTAAACTTGTTTTTAGCAGTGGCAGTCATTAGGATAAATGTTAATTAGCCACACTGTTGACAGACTGATAAGTGTCATGAAGCCTGTGTAAGGACACAGCAGCTTACAGCAGCATACAGCAGGGGTAGGACAGTCAGTGCGTAGCTGGGAGACTCAGGCTAGGAGACCTAAGGGACAGGCTTTGAGGAAGGCTGTTGGATATTGATCCAGGACACATAGGGAGTTAACTGAGATGACAGAAGGAAGGAAGGACAGAAGGTGACAAGAAGGGAAGGAAGAAGAGAGGGATGTAGGGGGAAAGGGGAAGGAAGAAAGTAGAAATGGCCCAAGAGGCCATGAAGTCCTTTCGACTATATTGTGATTTTCTTGAATCCTATCCATAGTGGTATTACAACATCGAGTGTCATACAAAATTAGAGAAAATATTAGTACAATTTTAGACCATTCAAAATTGTATTTTGTGTGACACTCAGTTTTTGTTATGCACATAACACTCAGAGTCTGCAGAGAGAAGTCTTTAGTGCTGCCACGGATATTATATGCTTTCGGTCCCTCTAATAAATCTACAAAAATAATAATTTTTCTGACACTGAATGCTTTACATACAAATAATTTTCAAGTGCCTGCAGCACTAGCAGTTCTGTTAACTAACTTCTTCGTCTAGTTGTATCCAGCACTCAGCACGGTTCTGTTAACTAACTAACTAGCGTGTATATATTGTTGTGTCCAGCACTCAGCACGGTTCTGTTAACTAACTAACTAGCGTGTATATATTGTTGTATCCAGCACTCAGCACGGTTCTGTTAACTAACTAACTAGCGTGTATATATTGTTGTGTCCAGCACTCAGCACGGTTCTGTTAACTAACTAACTAGCATGTATATATTGTTGTATCCAGCACTCAGCAGGGTTCTGTTAACTAACTAACTAGCGTGTATATATTGTTGTATCCAGCACTCAGCAGCGGTTCTGTTAACTAACTAACTAGCGTGTATATATTGTTGTGTCCAGCACTCAGCAGGGTTCTGTTAACTAACTAACTAGCGTGTATATATTGTTGTATCCAGCACTCAGCAGGGTTCTGTTAACTAACTAACTAGCATGTATATATTGTTGTATCCAGCACTCAGCGCGGTTCTGTTAACTAACTAACTAGCGTGTATATATTGTTGTATCCAGCACTCAGCACGGTTCTGTTAACTAACTAACTAGCGTGTATATATTGTTGTGTCCAGCACTCAGCACAGTTCTGTTAACTAACTAACTAGCTGTATATATTGTTGTATCCAGCACTCAGCAGGTTCTGTTAACTAACTAACTAGCGTGTATATATTGTTGTATCCAGCACTCAGCGCGGTTCTGTTAACTAACTAACTAGCGTGTATATATTGTTGTGTCCAGCACTCAGCACGGTTCTGTTAACTAACTAACTAGCGTGTATATATTGTTGTATCCAGCACTCAGCACGGTTCTGTTAACTAACTAACTAGCGTGTATATATTGTTGTGTCCAGCACTCAGCACGGGGTTTTGTTAACTAACTAACTAGCGTGTATATATTGTTGTATCCAGCACTCAGCACGGTTCTGTTAACTAACTAACTAGCGTGTATATATTGTTGTATCCAGCACTCAGCACGGTTCTGTTAACTAACTAACTAGCGTGTATATATTGTTGTGTCCAGCACTCAGCACGGTTCTGTTAACTAACTAACTAGCGTGTATATATTGTTGTGTCCAGCACTCAGCACGGTTCTGTTAACTAACTAACTAGCGTGTATATATTGTTGTGTCCAGCACTCAGCACGGTTCTGTTAACTAACTAACTAGCGTGTATATATTGTTGTATCCAGCACTCAGCACGGTTCTGTTAACTAACTAACTAGCGTGTATATATTGTTGTGTCCAGCACTCAGCACGGTTCTGTTAACTAACTAACTAGCGTGTATATATTGTTGTGTCCAGCACTCAGCACGGTTCTGTTAACTAACTAACTAGCGTGTATATATTGTTGTGTCCAGCACTCAGCACGGTTCTGTTAACTAACTAACTAGCGTGTATATATTGTTGTGTCCAGCACTCAGCACGGTTCTGTTAACTAACTAACTAGCGTGTATATATTGTTGTGTCCAGCACTCAGCACGGTTCTGTTAACTAACTAACTAGCGTGTATATATTGTTGTGTCCAGCACTCAGCACAGGGTTTTGTTAACTAACTAACTAGCGTGTATATATTGTTGTGTCCAGCACTCAGCACGGTTCTGTTAACTAACTAACTAGCGTGTATATATTGTTGTGTCCAGCACTCAGCACGGTTCTGTTAACTAACTAACTAGCGTGTATATATTGTTGTATCCAGCACTCAGCACGGTTCTGTTAACTAACTAACTAGCGTGTATATATTGTTGTATCCAGCACTCAGCACGGTTCTGTTAACTAACTAACTAGCGTGTATATATTGTTGTATCCAGCACTCAGCACGGTTCTGTTAACTAACTAACTAGCGTGTATATATTGTTGTGTCCAGCACTCAGCACAGTTCTGTTAACTAACTAACTAGCGTGTATATATTGTTGTGTCCAGCACTCAGCACGGTTCTGTTAACTAACTAACTAGCGTGTATATATTGTTGTGTCCAGCACTCAGCACGGTTCTGTTAACTAACTAACTAGCGTGTATATATTGTTGTATCCAGCACTCAGCACGGTTCTGTTAACTAACTAACTAGCGTGTATATATTGTTGTGTCCAGCACTCAGCACGGTTCTGTTAACTAACTAACTAGCGTGTATATATTGTTGTGTCCAGCACTCAGCACGGTTCTGTTAACTAACTAACTAGCGTGTATATATTGTTGTATCCAGCACTCAGCACGGTTCTGTTAACTAACTAACTAGCGTGTATATATTGTTGTGTCCAGCACTCAGCACGGTTCTGTTAACTAACTAACTAGCGTGTATATATTGTTGTGTCCAGCACTCAGCAGGGGTTTTGTTAACTAACTAACTAGCGTGTATATATTGTTGTGTCCAGCACTCAGCAGGGTTCTGTTAACTAACTAACTAGCGTGTATATATTGTTGTATCCAGCACTCAGCACGGTTCTGTTAACTAACTAACTAGCGTGTATATATTGTTGTGTCCAGCACTCAGCAGGTTCTGTTAACTAACTAACTAGCTGTATATATTGTTGTGTCCAGCACTCAGCACGGTTCTGTTAACTAACTAACTAGCGTGTATATATTGTTGTGTCCAGCACTCAGCACGGTTCTGTTAACTAACTAACTAGCGTGTATATATTGTTGTGTCCAGCACTCAGCACGGTTCTGTTAACTAACTAACTAGCGTGTATATATTGTTGTGTCCAGCACTCAGCAGGGGTTTTGTTAACTAACTAACTAGCGTGTATATATTGTTGTGTCCAGCACTCAGCACGGTTCTGTTAACTAACTAACTAGCGTGTATATATTGTTGTGTCCAGCACTCAGCACGGTTCTGTTAACTAACTAACTAGCGTGTATATATTGTTGTTCCAGCACTCAGCACGGTTCTGTTAACTAACTAACTAGCTGTATATATTGTTGTGTCCAGCACTCAGCACGGTTCTGTTAACTAACTAACTAGCGTGTATATATTGTTGTGTCCAGCACTCAGCACGGTTCTGTTAACTAACTAACTAGCGTGTATATATTGTTGTGTCCAGCACTCAGCAGGGTTCTGTTAACTAACTAACTAGCGTGTATATATTGTTGTGTCCAGCACTCAGCAGGGTTCTGTTAACTAACTAACTAGCGTGTATATATTGTTGTGTCCAGCACTCAGCACGGTTCTGTTAACTAACTAACTAGCGTGTATATATTGTTGTGTCCAGCACTCAGCACGGTTCTGTTAACTAACTAACTAGCGTGTATATATTGTTGTGTCCAGCACTCAGCAGGGGTTTTGTTAACTAACTAACTAGCGTGTATATATTGTTGTGTCCAGCACTCAGCAGGGTTCTGTTAACTAACTAACTAGCGTGTATATATTGTTGTGTCCAGCACTCAGCAGGTTCTGTTAACTAACTAACTAGCGTGTATATATTGTTGTGTCCAGCACTCAGCAGGGGTTTTGTTAACTAACTAACTAGCGTGTATATATTGTTGTGTCCAGCACTCAGCAGGTTCTGTTAACTAACTAACTAGCGTGTATATATTGTTGTATCCAGCACTCAGCAGGGGTTTTGTTAACTAACTAACTAGCGTGTATATATTGTTGTGTCCAGCACTCAGCACGGTTCTGTTAACTAACTAACTAGCGTGTATATATTGTTGTGTCCAGCACTCAGCACGGTTCTGTTAACTAACTAACTAGCGTGTATATATTGTTGTGTCCAGCACTCAGCACGGTTCTGTTAACTAACTAACTAGCGTGTATATATTGTTGTGTCCAGCACTCAGCACGGTTCTGTTAACTAACTAACTAGCGTGTATATATTGTTGTGTCCAGCACTCAGCACGGGTTTTGTTAACTAACTAACTAGCGTGTATATATTGTTGTGTCCAGCACTCAGCAGGGGTTTTGTTAACTAACTAACTAGCGTGTATATATTGTTGTGTCCAGCACTCAGCACGGGTTTTGTTAACTAACTAACTAGCGTGTATATATTGTTGTGTCCAGCACTCAGCACGGTTCTGTTAACTAACTAACTAGCGTGTATATATTGTTGTTCCAGCACTCAGCAGGGTTCTGTTAACTAACTAACTAGCGTGTATATATTGTTGTGTCCAGCACTCAGCACGGTTCTGTTAACTAACTAACTAGCGTGTATATATTGTTGTTCCAGCACTCAGCACGGGTTTTGTTAACTAACTAACTAGCGTGTATATATTGTTGTTCCAGCACTCAGCACGGTTCTGTTAACTAACTAACTAGCGTGTATATATTGTTGTTCCAGCACTCAGCAGGTTCTGTTAACTAACTAACTAGCGTGTATATATTGTTGTGTCCAGCACTCAGCAGGGGTTTTGTTAACTAACTAACTAGCGTGTATATATTGTTGTATCCAGCACTCAGCACGGGTTTTGTTAACTAACTAACTAGCGTGTATATATTGTTGTTCCAGCACTCAGCACGGGTTTTGTTAACTAACTAACTAGCGTGTATATATTGTTGTTCCAGCACTCAGCAGGGGTTTTGTTAACTAACTAACTAGCGTGTATATATTGTTGTGTCCAGCACTCAGCACGGGTTTTGTTAACTAACTAACTAGCGTGTATATATTGTTGTTCCAGCACTCAGCACGGTTCTGTTAACTAACTAACTAGCGTGTATATATTGTTGTGTCCAGCACTCAGCACGGTTCTGTTAACTAACTAACTAGCGTGTATATATTGTTGTGTCCAGCACTCAGCACGGTTCTGTTAACTAACTAACTAGCGTGTATATATTGTTGTTCCAGCACTCAGCAGGGGTTTTGTTAACTAACTAACTAGCGTGTATATATTGTTGTTCCAGCACTCAGCAGGGGTTTTGTTAACTAACTAACTAGCGTGTATATATTGTTGTTCCAGCACTCAGCACGGTTCTGTTAACTAACTAACTAGCGTGTATATATTGTTGTGTCCAGCACTCAGCACGGTTCTGTTAACTAACTAACTAGCGTGTATATATTGTTGTGTCCAGCACTCAGCACGGTTCTGTTAACTAACTAACTAGCGTGTATATATTGTTGTGTCCAGCACTCACCACGGTTCTGTTAACTAACTAACTAGCATGTATATATTGTTGTGTCCAGCACTCAGTACGGTTCTGTTAACTAACTAACTAGCGTGTATATATTGTTGTGTCCAGCACTCAGCAGGGTTCTGTTAACTAACTAACTAGCGTGTATATATTGTTGTGTCCAGCACTCAGCACGGTTCTGTTAACTAACTAACTAGCGTGTATATATTGTTGTGTCCAGCACTCAGCACGGTTCTGTTAACTAACTAACTAGCGTGTATATATTGTTGTGTCCAGCACTCAGCACAGTTCTGTTAACTAACTAACTAGCGTGTATATATTGTTGTGTCCAGCACTCAGCACGGTTCTGTTAACTAACTAACTAGCGTGTATATATTGTTGTGTCCAGCACTGCAGCACGGTTCTGTTAACTAACTAACTAGCGTGTATATATTGTTGTGTCCAGCACTCAGCACGGTTCTGTTAACTAACTAACTAGCGTGTATATATTGTGGTTACAACATTATGATCTTATGAGGTCTCACTAAACCAGTCAGTCTTTTTTCAGAAAGTTATGCCAAGCCAATGTTTCTACGCTGGCACTGAGGGTGTCACTGCCAGGGTCACATGTTCGTCATCCTCAGTGCCTCTTTTGCGTCCCAAATGTATGTACAGTAATTCCATCTAATACAGTAACTTACTGAAATGATTGTTCCCATATGATTCAATAGCACTTCTACCTAATATAATGACCCAATTTATCTTTCAAAGGATGCCTCGGGTACTCACTAGTGATTTATTATGGACTATTCAATATCGGGATTGCTTTAAAATTGAATTGCAGCTCATGGGGAAATTCCTGGCAACTGAAGGAATCAACGAAATTAATAACAAAGCCACAAGTAGACCACTTATATCAGTGCAACACAAATCAAGAATTCCACCTGCAGCTGCCTATAGGAGTTTTAGTCACTGTCTTTCCAGTGCAGCTGCTGCCAAATCCACGTTTTGTGGGGAAATGAAAATCCAGGAATAGGGCGTGCAAGTCTCGCGCGAAAACAAGGCTGGGGGCAGTTGGGGGCAGGAGGTCCATATACTTCATGTTAACATATAGGACTTTGTTTTGTTTTTGGTTGTAATAATCGAACTGTTCAGAAATAGTGTATTTCAGTTATATTGTCCGAAGGATTATTACAAGCAGAAGCAGTGGAACACTTTGCCGGTGACAATGATCACGGAAATCATGAATTTTAATCGATTATTATGGTGGTTTCCATGGCAATAGCGGCAAGTACTTGTGTTTGGCGATCTTGACTAATAATGAAGAGTGCCAGTTTTTGCGCAGTACAACCTGTTTGGGCCAAACGTATACATGTGTTATGATTATGTACATTTAGACAACTTGTCAGATATAAGTGCTTATCGAAACCACAACGTACAGCAATGTAAAACGCAAATTCCGTAAAAGACATATACGGTCTAACATCGTGTCTATTATCTGCACAACGTAAATCGCTATGTGTCTATGATAGTGTGATAAACTCAATATTAAATCGGACATTTAAGATAAGAAACGTATAACACAAGATATTTAAGACCTGATTTTCGTAGTATTCATCAGTCGGAAGCTACAACTGTCATCCATCGTTAGAATATTATTCTTGTGTCCAGTCCCCAATTAGTCTCGCTTAGTCCCCAATAAGCTCCAGTCGCACGGAGTCACGCCATGTATTGTGACCCACTTGGAGGCCCTATAACATGAGTGTTTGACTGTTTGTGTAGCCATTCTGCAATACACAGTCACAAAAAACTTATCATTGTTGATTGAAGTGAACAGATAGCAACATCCACCTTCAATAATACACAGATGCAAGGTGTAAAACCTAAAAACTGTCCCAGTGAGATATGTTTATGGCTTAAGAGATTGTATCGCAAAATTAATGATGTTATATAATTGACTTTCTCTTTTTGTGACAATGTTACTTCCAATACTGTGATCTGATAGACATGGAGTCAACATAAAAAATTCAAATTTAGTCTGACATTACTAGTCAGAGTGTCTAAGGTATTACTGCACAGAGAATTCAGAAAACTGTAGTAAATGCTGCTTAAATTTAGCCAGCTGAAATCTGTGGACAGCAATACTAAAGGTAGACTGGTTTAGATATTTTGTAAAATGTTCTAAACTAAACTAAAATATTTATTGTGGAGGCAGCTTAGTGTGATTAGATTTTGTGAAATGCAGTGTGAGTGAACTATCTTAATTTTCCTAAATCACTCCACAACACTCTTTCACAAGACTGGTGTCAATGTTGATAGCCAAAAGATCGGCCATATGTAACAAAATAAACATTTAGTAATTTATTTATCTATGTATTTATTTATATTTATTTATGTTACATTTTGTTAGGTTTTTTTTATATATTTTATTGTTTTATTTTTATTTGATCATATATGCTGGTGGGAGTAATTTGTTTTGTTGTGCATCATATTTTATGCAAAAAAACTTTAAAATATTCTTCTGTAAAATATTTCAATCACTCAAGCCTCTCAGGTCAAATGCATGGGTAAAAACGGCTAGAAAAACGTTTTTATTGAACTACATGTGTCTTCAATGTCCTATTCTTGAAGGGACTTTTTCCAGAGCATGGTTCTAATGCCACCCTAACTATTAACAACAGAATTATTAGACACACCTCTTTTTCTATTTCATACTAGTGTAATTCGACATTGAACATGAATTTTGTTACTAAGTTATTTATTATTATTATAAATTATTATAATTAACCATAGTATACATTCATTTGTCAGTATTATTGTTACGGAATTATTTGCTAGATTGATTATTATTATCATGTATTTTATGACTGATAGGTATTTATTTATTTTTAGAAATGCTGTGTTATTTTATACTGTATTCATTGTAGTTATTTATACACAATGCACATACTCTTTTACTAATTTATTTTAAACTATTTGTATTCTTCCTATTGTATAACATTTTATTTTTTTAATAGTAACATGTTGTAAAGCACCACAAACAATTATGGATGTGGTGCTATATGAAATAAACCATATTGATATTATTGCGATTAAAACGGAAGCCAAAACCAACCGAGCATTTGTGAAAACCGCCAGACAGATGGACCAAATACATGTACATATACACCTGTCTGCATTTAAACAACAACTTTCCAAAATGTACCTTTTTCACTGCCAATAACCTTTGCCACCAGGCAAGCCTGTCACACTTGCAATTACCACACTTATCTCACATTAGATAAACTACTGAAGTTTCCGATGTGACAATTGCTCAGTGCTCTATATTCATGACAGGATGTCCGATACCGGCCTGACCCCACTGGTAGATATTACTATGACCCACCTCAGGTAGTTGCAAGGCTGTCGCTCCAAACTTACAGAGCTTACTTTAATTCATCTCTATCGTTTGGTGATAATAAATAGTGGCAAGCAATCACCAGTCACAGGCGGCCGTGTAATGGTATGTCCACAATGAGTGTCCATTTTTCTATTGATTCTTCCATTAAGATCAGCCACTATCACAGGGCCGAGCAAGGCCCATAACTAAAACATTGACAGGTCCAGTGTGAGCTAAGCGTGGGCACAGACCGCCATTTCCTGACACTCTCTTTTTATTTTTAATAAAAAAATAGAACACGCACATATCCAATGATTCTAGACCCAGGGACCGTTTCACTAAGATAAAGAGCTTTTAAGAACAAAAATTAACATTAAACAAAATCCATTGTAAAAGTAAATTTTTTTTTAAACAAATATCTATTGCCATAGTTCTGAGGACACTATTTCGGGGAAACACCATTGACAATGTCCCGCTGGCACATCGTGGTGTTGACATTTTCAGATATTCAAGATCACTGTTCAGGATCAAATTTATATTTTAAAGTACAAAATCAGGTTTAAGAGCTTTTAGTGAGGTTAGTGAAATGGGCCCAGTTTCTATCTCCCCTACTACATTACGTTTAGATTCTTAATTTTCTATCCATCTTTCAACCTAATATTTCACCGCCTCCTCCCCATATATCCACATAGAATGTATAACTACTAAGTTACTATTTCCTCCCCTCTCCATTTCTCCATTTTTCTTATCTATTTCTCTCCCCTTCCTCTATCTTACCTAGCCAGCCATCCACTTATCACCAATACAGGTTTATGTTGATATATATATATATTTACCTAACCCTGTCACTTCGCATTTCTACAAAGAGTTATGTCTGGAATAACAGACAAGCAAATCATGCACATAAATGGGGAATCATAATGCCCTTTAGAAATTCTGTTCTCACGAAGTGATTTAACAAGATTTCAACCCCAAGAGTGTCTTTTCAAGAAAATTAACCAAAAACCCACAAAGGATTTAATAAACTCTAGATGGCAGGTGTGACTAAAAAGCCATTTAAGTTATAGATAATATATATTTAATATATTATTATATATATATTTTATTTTTTAAATATATTATATATACACATACACAATCACGCTGATTCTGTTCCATATCTGTTTTAAATAAAAAAAAAGAATAAATTTTTAATATTCCCCAGTATACACTGCTGTGCTTGTTGCTGTATACACACCCACACATTTCCTTCAGCTCCCGGGTAACTGGAAAAGAACTAGATTCCAATCCTTTTCATTTTAATCCTTAAATTGCTAAACCCCCTCAACGCGGTTCCCCCCTCCCCAATCATCCCGGTTTCTTTAAAACTTGTACAAACCCACATTTTTTTGAGACCGCTTTTTTCATAACTTTTAATGGTTCCTCAGGTTTTTGGTATCATTTTTTGGTTTGGGTCTCCTTTTACCTTCTTTTATTAGCAAAAGTATTCAAAAAAATCCCTTAACAATATGGTCCATTGTTGTATAACAATAAAATTTTAAAGGTTGAGGCCTTAAAAAATTTGTTTTATTTCAACAGAAAAACAATATTATTATTCCTTTTTCCCTATGAGATATAGGTGTAGTGCACTAATTAATCCAAGAATTTGGGTTTCCTACGATGGATGCAACTTCCACACTGTCTGAAAACCTTTATGTCAGGCATAAAAAGTTTTTTAAACCCTAAAGTTCAAATTTTTCCACCTTAAGGCAATAGTATTTAGTACAGTAAAAGACACGATTGTAGATTGTGCATCTTTCATTTCCACATGTCTGTGGTTTTAAAAGGGACTTTACACTTTCTCAAAATTAAACATGCATTTGCCACTTCTCGTGAACATCTCTTTAATTAGTCAAGATCAATCTTGGGGAAATGCTGTTAAAACTGATTTCTGTGTTCATTGTTTCCCCAAAAGTACCATTTGTTCTGTCCGTAAACCTTTCAAATAACTAAAAGCTTTGGGGACATTGATTATTCAAACCCAAAAACCAATTTATATATTAAATGGAGAATAGGTTTCCCCCCAACCCCATTTTCCCGCGATTAAAGCCCTTCAAAATCTGACTTTTCTTAGTCTTATAAAATTCCCATTATCAAAACCCTTTATTCTAGACCAAAAATTAATTTTCCATCAGTTATCATTCCATTTCCTCTAGTGACCTTTAGTTTTAAGCAGTAGGACAGAATTTGGCCCCTTTGTGGGAATTTTTGCAAATGTGAAGGGGTTTTACTACTGGAGACCCTTTTAAAAGGGTAAGACCACAGAGAGGTGGGCGCTCCTTTCCAAAACATCCAAAAAATTATTTGGTGTCCCCGAGCGTGAGACAAATTTGAGAGGGGTTTATATTAACTTTTAACAGTCAATTCAGGTGACCCTGTTTAATTTTGTCGGGATAAAGTTGGCAAACAGCAGATATTAAACCCTGGTTTTTTTTTGTTCACCGCTTTCAATACTCAGCTTTTTTAAAAATGGTGAGCTTGGCTTTTTTCCACTAAGAGAACCAGTGTGAATCCTACCTGGTAAAAAAGACAATTTTTTCTTCTCATTGTAATTCTTCCAGCTAAAAGTTTCCAAAATTTGGGGTTTTCTGCCATTAAGAATCCTCTGTTATTATTTTCATCATACCTTCTAGAGGACCGACCTTATCCTGAACTTTCTGTTTACTTCGAACATACGCATAAAAACTCTTGCTGTCATGATTTATATTAAAAGCTATTTTTGTTCGTAGCTTCTCTTTGAATTTCTAATTTCAGCTGTAGCTTGATTAAGTGCTTCTTTATAAATGCTATAGTCTTCTTCACTTCCGGTATGTCTATATGTCTTCCACATCATTTGCTTGTACTTGATTTTTCTAATGGCTTCCTTCGATAAGTGTTTTTCTTTGACCGTTTCCCCTGTTTTTTTAAGGGGACAAATTTGTCAACGACGCAGTCAATTTCACTCTTTAAAATATTCCAGCATTCTGTTGCTGTCTTATTCTTCAGTGTTTATTCCAGTCTATCTTGCTAAATATTCCCACATGTCCTTATATCTTCCTTTGTGAAAAATTTCCTGTACCTTATTTTTCTATTCCGTTCTCCCTTACTTTGATGATAAAATGTATCTGGTTGTGATCACTACACCCTAGTGGCTCACATATCTTGACATTATCAACAAATTCCTTCTGTGAGCTCAATACTATGTCTAACACGTTCTCGCCCCTGGTTGCTTCTAACACATGTTGAGAAAGGAAACTATCTTGTACTAAATTTAAAAACTCTTGATCCTCTCTCCCGGTACTCTGTAGAGATGTCCACTGTATATGCCCATGGTTAAAATCCCCCATAATAATACAGTCCCGTTTACTCACTTCTTTGATAGCGTTATGCATTTTTTCATTATCTTCCATGCTTATGTTTGGACTCCGATACACTAACCCAACAGTTAATGTTGAGTTTCCTGTAACTATGTTACACCAGATAGCTTCTTCACATTCTGCGTCTTTTTCTAATTTTATTTCATAAGCTTGGATGGATTCTTTAATATATAAAATAACCCCGCCTCCCCTTCTTCCTAATCTATCTTTCCTAAACATTACATACCCTGTCATTCCTAATTTGGCATCTGATATATCGGGTGTGGCCAAGTGATACCCAGATACAGACATATTCTGATCACTGACCTTGGTCAAGCCTTCAAACGTAGCATACAGCAATAAAAACAATCAGTTTCATCCAGAAACATTTAACTTTCAACAACAACAAATGGATTATAAATGAAAACATCAGAGCAGTCAGTCTGTTATAAAAAGCATTATAAGTTATATTATACATATATATTTATATATATAATATATATATATATATATATATATATATATTTATATATATATATATATATATATATATATATATATGTATATATATACATATAATATACTGTATTCATACTTCATAACCTGATTTTACAATACAAAACAAAGAGACAATGAGAGACTGCAGTAATGGTCTTTAAGTCAGTCACACCCACACATTTCCTGGATCAAGCATCCCAAGGAGATAACTGGATGAACTACGGATTCCACCACCTGCCTCTTTCATTTATTAAGTCCTCTAAATGCGCTGGCTACGGGAAGCCACGACAACGCGGTTACCACCCATCACTGCAGTACTCAATCCCTGCTTTCATTAATACTTGAATAGCACAAATCGCCTGACATTTTTCTTGATATCGCTGCTGTGGTGTTCTGCATAACTGTAGGTGCAGTGGTTAAACCTCAGGACTCTCTGTTGACAAGTCTCAGGTTTTAATTGTTTGGCTGTTGTTTTAGGCCTTGGCAAGTTCTTATTATGCAAAACGTTTACAAACATGCAACTCACCATTAACAATCTGGTAATTTTTTGTATACAGCTGTACATACAACTCTGGGAGAAGGACTTAGATGCAAATAACAGGAAATTAAAAGATTTAGTGTTTGCCACTTAGCATACATGAAACACAACAATGTTATTATATCCTAGCCCATGTATTCCATATGAGGATATAGGGCCTGTAAGTGGGTCACGATACACGGCAAAACTCCACGCGACTGAAGCTGATTGGGGACTGGACACAAGAATAATATTATAACGATGGATGACAGTTGTAGCTTCCGACTGATAAATACTAAGAAAATCAGGTCACAAACATCTTGTGTTATACCTTTCTTATCTTAAACGCATGATTTAATATTGAGTTTACCACACTATCATAGACATATAGCGATTTACGTAGTGCAGATAATAGACACGATTTTAGACCGTATGTGACTTTTATGGGATTTGCATTTTACATTGCTGTATGTTGTGGTTTCGATAAGCACTTATATCTGACAAGTTGTCTAAATGCACATAATCATAACACATGTATACGTTTGGCCCAAACAGGTTGTACTGCGTGAAAAATGGCACTCTTCATTATTAGTCAAGATCGCCAAACACAAGTACTTGCCGGTAATGGCATGGCAACCACCATAATAATCGATTACAATTCATGATTTCCGTGATCATTGTCACCGGCAAAGTGTTCCACTGCTTCTGCTTGTAATAATCCTTTGGACAATATAACTGAAATACGCTATTTCTGAACAGTTCGATTATTACGACCAAAAACAAAACCAAGTCCTATATGTTAACATGGAGAATATGGACTTCCTGTTCCCAACCTCATTTTCGCACGCGAGACTTACACGCCCTATAGACAAATGCATCTGACTTTTTACTTAGTCAACAATGTATAAAATTAGCCCATATATACAAAACATTATTCTAGACCAAAAATCCCAGCATATTTTAACATTTTAGTAAATACTGTATGCTCCCTGTTCCTCTAGTGACCTGTTGATTTGGCTGAACCCTGCAGCAATATGGACAGAAATTTATGAGACCATTTAGATGCAATGAATAGTTATCCCGCACAAGTGTGAAGGCGTATCACTACTGGAGACGCCTTCTAATGGAGTTAGGAGTGATCCACAGAGAGGTGGACGCTGCCTCCAGTCATCCGAATAAATTGATTTGGTGTCGCGAGCGTGAGACAAATTATAAAGGGAGTTCTAGTATTGCCAACTGTTTAGTACAGTCTAATTCAGAGACTCGTCACCCTGTAATTTGGACGGGATAAGTTGGCAGACAGCAGATATTAAAGCCTTGTTTTTTAGATGTCACCGCTGCAATACTCAGCTGTATATTGCAGTAAGACAGTGGCTCGAGCTTGGAACTCTCGACTAAGAGAAACCAGGTGTGAATCCTGAACTGCTGTGTCAAAATAGAGCAATTTTGTTCATTCTTCATTGATCCAATTCTTCCAGCTGTATCAAAGATTACCAGGATATAGACAGTGGTGGATATTTATGTACAAATACGCTTTGCACAGAATCTCTTTATTCAATGCAAAATGCAACCACTGTATCGCAGAGGATACTATTTCCATGACACAGTAACAAATGCTGTGTTAAGTCTTCAGTTTGTAAGATCACTGTTCAATGTATTTTAAAGAATAAAACCGGGCTTACGAGCGTGTAAGACTGTTGTTGAATTGGCCCAACTGTTGGCTGCCTGGCACTCAGCCTGGCAGTGATGGGGTCAGTAAACAACATCACCAAATTGTTAGATCTTTAAAATTCCTTTTTTTCTCAGAATAAATCATATGTCAAAGAGGAACTGAATCGCTTGAACATCCATTGCCATAGCATGAGAACGTATTATACAGACAACATGTGACCATGATTTGATGAGCATGGACCCACAGTATATTTTAAATTATTTTTCAAACTTGGATATCTTTGACCACTGGGTGCTGTGGTCATCAAAACATGGTCAACTATCCTCTAAATAATAATGTCCATGGTTGTTAAAGCATTTCAGACCCTCTTTAAGGTCAGCCTAGGATTGGATCAATCTCAATCTCAGACAGGACCAATATCAGATCTGTGTTAATCTCTAATGGGATCAATACTGATTGGGATCAGTATCAGACCTGATCGATCCGACTGGATCAATAACCCACAAGATCAACCCCAGACTGGTTCAATCTCACAGACTCACACTGGGTCAATGACAACTAGACTATTTCTTCGAATCAATCCAGATGGGGATACTAGACTAGAACCAGACTAGACCAACTCCTCACTGTGTCAATCCAGCAAATATGTTACAGGTGTACCTTGCTTTATGGTCAACTGTGTAATACAGCCACCTCATAATTCAGGCCACCTTGTTAATGTCACCTTGCTATTCAGGCCAGTTTCTCCAAGTCCCAAGGGTGTCAATAATAGACAGTTTCCGCCAAAGCATGTTTGCAATTATGAGTGTGTAGAAATGCTAACAATAGCGACACACAACACCTGGATCAGTGGGTCTGACACAACTACCTAACTTGTGAGATAACAGCATTAAGCCATGAAACCAATTAAGTACAATTAGATCAGATATGGAGGACTGACACGCCCCAGTGACTTATGGGAATGAGACAAGTCACAAGTATCACGGTCGCCTCCTGCCACAGTCTAGAGCTACGTGCTTTCTGCATCAGTTTTAATTTCACTTCAAGACTTACGATTTTCTGATGCAAAAATCGCTATTAGCATCAATTTGCATATTTAACTCAGTAGATGACACAAGTGTAGTAATATATTTTTCCATGTTAGCAGTGATGACAGCCCATGGTGATGGAATGTGTATTTGTATTCCAAAAGCATATGCAATGACACCTAAATATTGTCGGAAATGTTGATGCTGATGACAGCCATGTGAATGTTGTGGATTGGTTCTTGAGAGGGAAATGAAACAGAAACCATGTGTAGTGTGTACCCAGTATGTTAGATTGCCAAATGGTGCATCTAAACATTTGTCTGTTGAAAACAAATTACTCTTGTAGTGGCCATGATTATTACATACCATTGTGCACAGCATGATAGGGTCTAATATATATATATATATATATATATATATATATATATATATATATATATATATATATACATATACATATACATATACATATACATATACATATACATATACATATACATATATATCATATACATATACATATACATATAATATACTATATATAATATCATATAATATACATATACATATATGTAACACATTTACATGTCTGGTATAATCTACGGTATGGTGATGTCATTTGCTTTCAAGAATTATATATATTATATATATATATATACATGTGTTGTGTGTGATGGTGGTGGGTGCGTGCATGTGGTGTGTAGTGATGGTGTGTGTGTGTGTATGTGTGTGTGTGTGTATGTGTGTGTTGTGTGTGTGTGTGTGTGTGTGTGTGTGTGTGTTGTGTGTGGGTGTGTGAGTGTATGTGTGTGTGCTGTGTGGGTGTGTGTGTGTTGTGTGTGTTGTGTGTGTGTGTGTGTGTTGTGTGTGTGTGTGGTGTGTGTGTGGTGTTTTTGTGTGTGTGTGTTTGTGTGTGTGGTGTGTGTGTGTGTGTGTGTGTGTGTGTGTGTTTGTGTGTGTGTGTTTGGTGTGTGTGTGTGTGTGTGTGGTGTGTGTGTGTGTGTGGGTGTGTGCGGGTGCGGGTGTGTGAGTGTATGTTTGTCACAGTGTATGCATGTGTGTGAGGTGCATGTGAGTAAGTGTATGTGTGGTATCATATCATGCATGCATGTGGTGTTTGTATACATGTGTTTTGTGTATATATTGCATGTGTTGAGTGTGATCTGTGTAATATGGGTGTATAAGTATAACAGTGCTAGCGTATATATGATATATATATATATATATATATATATATATATATATATATATATATACATATCACACACACAACCCAGCACACTGTGAGCATGCATGCATTTACACAGTCCTGCCCATCCTTCCTGTCACATAAAAATTACTCAGTGATGGGCAGCAATTCATAGCCATATTTCAAAATATAACCTACTGACACTGCCCCCTGGACCCCCCTCCCCCTCCCCCTACCAACACACCATCTGTCACTCCCACCATAACAAGAATAACTTACTCCTGCCCTAACAACACCCTATCCTACACTTGTGCACTGACCCAACAGACACAAACACAACAAATCTCTACCTACCTACACAAGCAGCTAGCGTCCTCGCGTCCGACTGCCGACATCCACTACCACTTCTCAGTGGCCGGAGTCATGTCCAGCAGTGGTCTGCAATCAACAGGAACCCAGGCGGATCAATACCCACAGCAGACTGACATAATGTCCTTGCGTAAATGCCATGGAAACTACCGACTGCACGGAAAATCAATACAGTTTTGCCTCATGAAAAATGCACGACTTCGGGAGCATTGATAGCTAGGCCCACTGCTGACACCTGGTGGAAATGCAGGTACTATATGTGTAAATATGGCGAAGGAATATCCCAATGTTACGATGGTCAGTGTCCACTGCCCAGTCACAATGGTCAGTGTCCACTGCCCAGTCACGATGGTCAGTGTCGACTGCCCAGTCATGATGGCCAGTGTCCACTGCCCAGTCACGATGGTCAGTGTCCACTGCCCAGACACGATGGTCAGTGTCCACTGCCCAGTCACGATGGACAGTGTCCACTCCCCAGTCACGATGGTCAGTGTCAACTGCCAAGTCACGATGGTCAGTGTCCACTCCCCAGTCACGATGGTCAGTGTCCACTCCCCAGTCACGATGGACAGTGTCCACTCCCCAGTCACGATGGTCAGTGTTAACTGCCCAGTCACGATGGTCAGTGTCCACTGCCCAGTCACGATGGCCAGTGTCCACTGCCCAGTCACGATGGACAGTGTCCACTCCCCAGTCACGATGGTCAGTGTCCACTCCCCAGTCATGATGGACAGTGTCCACTCCCCAGTCACGATGGTCAGTGTCAACAGCCCAGTCACGATGGTCAGTGTCCACTCCCCAGTCACGATGGACAGTGTCCACTCCCCAGTCACGATGGCCAGTGTCCACTCCCCAGTCACGATGGACAGTGCCCACTCCACAGTCACGATGGTCAGTGTCCACTCCCCAGTCACGATGGTCAGTGTCCACTCCCCAGTCACGATGGTCAGTGTCCACTCCCCAGTCACGATGGTCAGTGTCCACTCCCCAGTCACGATGGTCAGTGTCCACTCCCCAGTCACGATGGTCAGTGTCCACTCCCCAGTCACGATGGTCAGTGTCCACTCCCCAGTCACGATGGTCAGTGTCCACTCCCCAGTCACGATGGTCAGTGTCCACTCCCCAGTCACGATGGACAGTGTCCACTCCCCAGTCACGATGGTCAGTGTTAACTGCCCAGTCACGATGGTCAGTGTCCACTGCCCAGTCACGATGGCCAGTGTCCACTGCCCAGTCACGATGGACAGTGTCCACTCCCCAGTCACGATGGTCAGTGTCCACTCCCCAGTCATGATGGACAGTGTCCACTCCCCAGTCACGATGGTCAGTGTCAACAGCCCAGTCACGATGGTCAGTGTCCACTCCCCAGTCACGATGGACAGTGTCCACTCCCCAGTCACGATGGCCAGTGTCCACTCCCCAGTCACGATGGACAGTGCCCACTCCACAGTCACGATGGTCAGTGTCCACTCCCCAGTCACGATGGTCAGTGTCCACTCCCCAGTCACGATGGTCAGTGTCCACTCCCCAGTCACGATGGTCAGTGTCCACTCCCCAGTCACGATGGTCAGTGTCCACTCCCCAGTCACGATGGTCAGTGTCCACTCCCCAGTCACGATGGTCAGTGTCCACTCCCCAGTCACGATGGTCAGTGTCCACTCCCCAGTCACGATGGTCAGTGTCCACTCCCCAGTCACGATGGTCAGTGTCCACTCCCCAGTCACGATGGTCAGTGTCCACTCCCCAGTCACGATGGTCAGTGTCCACTCCCCAGTCACGATGGACAGTGTCCACTCCCCAGTCACGATGGTCAGTGTTAACTGCCCAGTCACGATGGTCAGTGTCCACTGCCCAGTCACGATGGCCAGTGTCCACTGCCCAGTCACGATGGACAGTGTCCACTCCCCAGTCACGATGGTCAGTGTCCACTCCCCAGTCATGATGGACAGTGTCCACTCCCCAGTCACGATGGTCAGTGTCAACAGCCCAGTCACGATGGTCAGTGTCCACTCCCCAGTCACGATGGACAGTGTCCACTCCCCAGTCACGATGGCCAGTGTCCACTCCCCAGTCACGATGGTCAGTGTCCACTCCCCAGTCACGATGGTCAGTGTCCACTCCCCAGTCACGATGGCAGTGTCCACTCCCCAGTCACGATGGTCAGTGTCCACTCCCCAGTCACGATGGTCAGTGTCCACTCCCCAGTCACGATGGTCAGTGTCCACTCCCCAGTCACGATGGTCAGTGTCCACTCCCCAGTCACGATGGTCAGTGTCCACTCCCCAGTCATGATGGTCAGTGTCGAATAAACTTTGACTATGATTCATGCACCATTTGAAAGCTTGATACATCGTCTTTCCAAGGCAATAGTGTTATAGTCAACGACTTGACACAGCCATATGCTACAACGCTACCTGTGCTGGTACATTGCACTAGCAAGTTTTGGTTTATGCTTGACTCAACCGGACCTTTCTTCATGGTTTGCACCTCTTTTCTTGTTACCTCTGAAGATTGACATATATCCACTGCTCTCTTCAGTGTTAGCTTCACTTCCCTCAGCAAATGTTCCTGAATACGGTTGTCTTTCATGGGAAACACAATCTTATCCCTGATCATGTTTTCGTGCTCTTTAAATTTGCACGCATTAGCAAGTGTGTTTAGTTCCGTGGTGTAGTCGTCGAAGTGCTGTTCCTCCGCCCTCTCATAAATCCAGAATCGATATCTCGCGAATACGATGCGCTTTTCCCCAACAAATTCAAGTTCAAATTGTTTGACAACATCAGCGTAAATATCTGGACCCAATACGTTACGATTGTCATTGGTTTGAGCGGCATTATTTTGAGCAGGTTCAGCATTACCTTGTTGATTGTCATCATCAGGTACAGGCGGATTGTTCGGTGGATCATTTGGCAAATCATCCCATTTGAAATGGTTGTATCGCTCCAACGCATCCGGGCCAATAGCGCTGAGCAAGATGGCAATCTTCGTGCAATTCGGTTTCGAGTCCACTTTAATTGCGAGCATATACAACTCGAACCGTTGATACCATCACCTCCAGTTTTTGGCTACATTACCTTGAAGGCTCAAGTAGTATTTAAGCGAGCTTCCATCATCGACTTATTTACGATAAATCCTGCATCTTGACACCATGTTATAGTCAACGTATGATTTGACACAGCCATGTGCTACAATGCAAAGGGACGAATCCCGATCTTTATTCTGATTGGATGATTATTACAACATTAGGTAATGGTGTGCCATGCATGTCAAACTAAACAATTAAATTATTATCTGTAACAAATACTATGACTAATTTGTATATTTGTACATGCGGCTCGTTTTGCTAGGACTCGACACATATGCCTGGTGGATGATTATATTCAAAAGACTATTTCACAGCCAACCTATCTTCCTGGCGAAGTTACGCAGACGGTCGAGATTCGGTAAATCGAGAAGACGAGATATAGGCCAGCCCAGGCAACTGAGCATGAACTGATGACGATGTCGATGACATTGACAGCGGTGCCCTGCTAAAAATGTACTACAGTTTACTATGGTAAACTATGGTAAATTCATAGTTAATCATAGTAAATCATAGTAAATCATAGTAAACCATAGTAAACCATAGTATATTATATTTTACCATGCTTTCACCATAGTAAATATGTACGTGGACATAGTAAACCATAGTAAGTTATAGTAAAACCATAGTAATTCATAGTAAACTGCAGTATACTACGTTTTACTATGCTTTTACCATAGTAAATTCACATGAAGATGTAGTAAACTGTAGTAAATCCATAGTAAGCTATAGTCGACCATAGTTTACTAATTTTTTACATATACTGTGGTTACTGGTAAAGTCATGGTAATTGCATTATAAACCATGATATAACTGATATAAATGAGTATATTTAACTACATTTTGATAAATGAACGTTAAACCATATAGTAAACCATAATACAACAAATGTAAATTAATTATGACATAAGCAGTTTTTGTTTATGGCCTTATTTTAAATTGTTTATGCAAAACTGTCAGATGCATCTACCACGGATCTGTTATGGTTTATAGCCCAGACAACTAATAGAAAACATAGTAAGCCATTAACATTCGCATAGCCTACTCTATTTTTATCATCCCTGCTAAAAATTTACTATGGTTTACTACAGTAAATTTACTATGGTTTACTACAGTAAAACGCAGTGTGTTTTTCAGAATATTTACTACGCTTTACCATAGTAAATACTATGGTTTATCATAGTATATACTATGGTTTACTACAGTAAATACTATGTTTTACTACAGTGAATACCACATTTTACTATGGTTTACTATGGTGAATATCACAATTTACTATGGTTTACTATAGTAAATACTACGTTTTACTATGGTTTACTACAGTGAATACCATATTTTACTATGGTTTACTATGGTGAATATCACAATTTACTATGGTTTACTATAGTAAATAATATGGTTTACTATAGTAAATACTACGTTTTACTATGGTTTACTACAGTGAATACCACATTTTACTATGGTTTACTATGGTGAATATCACAATTTACTATGGTTTACTATAGTAAATACTACGTTTTACTATGGTTTACTACAGTGAATACCATCATATTTTACTGTGGTTTACTATGGTGAATATCACAATTTACTATGGTTTACCATAGTAAATACTATGATTTACTATAGTAAATACTACATTTTACTATGGTTTACTACAGTGAATACCACATTTTACTATGGTTTACTATAGTGAATATCACAACTTAGTATGGTTTACTATAGTAAATACTATGTTTTACTATGGTTTACTACAGTAAATACCACATATTACTATGGTTTACTATGGTAAACTACGCTAAACTGTTATGTTCACAGTTAATATTAACCACCGGTTGTCCATAATAAAAAATACTATATCACATTGATGGTGCCATCTGCAATCATAATACAAATCATAATTACTTTTGATGTGTCATGGTTTACTAAATCATGATACATCAAAAGTAAGTTAATTAATTATGGCATAAGTTGTCTTTGTTTAATGCCTTTAAATTACATATATGCATATATATATATATATATATATATATATATATATATATATATATATTGAGCTATTACACACATGTATTATATAAATACATATGGATGTATATAATTAATGTTATTCACACATAGTCTACTGTATGTATGTATATATATATACACACGCACATCCCCACACACATACACACAAACACACACACACACACACACACACACACACACACACACACACACACACACACAGTTTGTGAAAATAAAAGCTAGGAATTTGCCTAGACCTTATCTATTAGTTGTCCCTTGGGTCTGCTGTCAGAATCCTAAGTAGCCACTCAACTTACTCAAGCCAGCCCTTATCAGATCAGTTGGTTCCCATTTATTGCCTGGCAGGCAAGCTTGGAGACAGAATACAGTAGCTCAGTGCAACCCCATGTGTCCAGCAAGCATGCTGTGCATAGTTACCCTAGCAGTGCTAGTGACATGTTGACTTTGAAGTGCTGTGGTAACAAGTATACAAGTCAGCTGCACATCTCAGGACATTTGGTTTATCAATGCTGTACTGGACATGGACAAGAATGAAGCCATGTTGTTGCAAATATTCAGGTGGATTGGCAACAAGCACTATATGAAATTGTGGATCTGATTTCAAATCTGGATGTACATGCTCTACACCTGTACATTTTATGAGACAAAGGTAAGAATCCTAGCTTATATTACATTACTGTTTTACAGTAGCATTAAATTGTTCCGAGCATTTTTTCATCTTCAAGAATAATAACCTAATTAACAGATGCATGTTAATCATGTAATTTGTCTCACTTTTCGTTATAAGTATAATTAACACTGAAATTTAATAGAGTGAAATGTTATTGATTGATTGATGGAGTGAAATGTTATTCAGTGTTGTAAATTTTAATTTATTATATAATTTTAGTGAATGTTGTAAATGTGTATTGAGCAAGCATGTTAATTTAAATTGAAGTTCAATAATACCTTACGCATGAGTAATTTAAATGATTGACTACATCATGATTATATTATATGTTTTCATGATGCTTAAAAGGTAAGCTTGATAATTATCAAATGACTATAATGCAAGTGTATAATACATTGACATTTGGATGCTAAGTGGAATAACGTACAATGTAATTTAGGGTTCACTTTTGGCATCATTCTTCACAATGAAGTGCCTTTGAATGTCCAGAAATGTATACGGTTATCTTCCTTATCATGACTTTCTAACAGCCAAGGAATCAGTACAGACATCTGCACTGAGTTATAGTTGCCCTCTCTAAGGGCTGCTTAATTGGGGGACCTCAGTAATTGGGTGATTCCACTAATTACTGCCACTTTTATGACTAGAGGCCAGTTAATACCTCTGACCCATTATGCTGGCAAGTAATGATAACCAGAGTTTCAGACATAAGAAATCAAATTTTTCTATTACACAGGTGCAGTGGGACACATCTTTGAGGAGTGATATCTATGAAACTACATGGATACGGACATCACGGAATACCAATTGACAGAAATCAACCACAATTATATTATTTCTGCCATGTAATTCATGAATTTTTAACATGTTAATAAAGCATTTCATTATATTATAAACACATTGTTTGATTATTTTAGTTATATGGCATGTGTAGAAGATCAAGACCCACTATGCATAATATTCACTGTGGTACAACATAGTATAATGTGATATTCAACATAGTAAATTATGATGAAATGTGGTATTCACTAGCTGTAGTAAACCATGGTAATGCATGATATTCACTGTAGTAAAGCATAGTAAAATGTGGTATTTACTGTAGTACACCATAGTAAAGCATAGTATTTACTATATAGTAAACCATAGTAAATTGTGATATTCACCATAGTAAACCGTAGTAAAATACAGTATGCACTGTAGTAAAGCATAGTATTTACTATAGTAAACCATAGTAATTTGTGATATTCACCATAGTAAAGCATAGTAAAATATGGTATTCACTGTAGTAAACCATAGTAAAATATAGTATTTACTATAGTAAACCATAGTAAATTGTGTTATAAACCATAGTAAAATATGTAGTAAACCATAGTAAAATGTAGTATTTACTATAGTAAACCATAGTAAATTGTGTTATAAACCATAGTAAACCATAGTAAAATATGGTATTCACTGTAGTAAACTGTAGTATTTACTATAGTAAACCATAGTAAATTGTGCTATAAACCATAGTAAACCATAGTAATATGTGGTATTCACTGTAGGAAATCATAGTAAAACGTAGTATTTATTATAGTAAACCATAGTAAATTTGATATTTACCATAGTAAACCATAGTAAAATGTGGTATTCACTGTAGTAAACCATAGTAACACGTAGTATTTACTATAGTAAACCATAGTAAATTGTGATATTCACCATAGTAAACTGTGGTATTCACTGTAGTAAACCATAGTAAAATGTTGTATTTACTGTAGTAAACCATAGTATATACTATGGTAAACCATAGTATTTACTATGGTAAAGCGTAGTAAATATTCCGCAAAAACACTGCGTTTTACTGTAGTAAACCATAGTAAATTTACTGTAGTAAACCATAGTAAATTTTTAGCAGGGTGTGGGAGCTATTATAGACTGATGGCGTTACCTGTGCCACACCCCCTCAAATTAATTAGCCCACCCACAAGAGCAACATCAACAACAATCTACATACCAACCTTTTTAATATAGCGTCTATGGAGTGGTTAATACTGGTGTCATGATTGTCACCCTTTTATCCTGTATGTTTTACTTGCATACACCCGTTAGCAGGGGTTCAACTCGCGCTTTCGTTTTACCAAGGAAAGCAAAACATCCGGGAGATTAATATCCGTCTTTACCAAATCGCCCCCATCTTGATTCAACTCAAAATGCTTATTTTTGTCTACAGATTTCAAGTTATGGTATATTATCGAATGGTGAAAATCAACAATTCACATTCAGCATTATGTTTGATGTCAGAAAATCTTATTTGAGTAATTAATGAAATGTTGTTGTTACAAAATAATCCTGGTCAAGCTGCACTGGCTGCCAATAACAGTGCGAGTAGAACTTCGTGTTTCTTCTCACGCATCGAACACTGACCGGCCGTGTACCACAACTGCGCCATCTCGACACCAGTCAAGTAGAATGCTACGCTCGAGTGAACCCAATCCACTAGCTGTGTGTCAAAGCAAAGCTGTATGTGTTATTGGGTGACTGGTAATTTTGCGTGGCTGCACGATTCGGAACTATATATATATATATATATATATATATATATATATATATATATATATATATATATATATATATATATATATATATATATATATATATATATATATATATATATATATATATATATATATATATATATATATATGCATCTAGACGTTCTCAAGAACAATACGGTCGAATAAATTCAGCTAAATTAAATAATTCATTTCGTCTAATTATCTATATATTGTTGTATTACCTTATTGATCCATCTACAAAACTATAATACATGTTTGATTATTTGGATACTTACCTTTTATTTAATCGATGATACTCTGTGATCATTGCAAACAATACTGTACCTGGATGGTTCACTACGCTCCATTGAAATTAATTTGAATTATTACTTTGTACTCATGCAGTTAATACATATAAATTATTTTGTGTACAAAACGGAACACATGAACTCCTCGCTTTTTGTTTGTAACATTACAAACTATAATAATTGTAAAAAAAAATAATATGTTTATATTATTTAACTAATTAGTTAATGTATTGTTGCCTACATATATGGCTTACAAAAATTAATTGAATGTTAAATTATGCAGCTTCGGTGTACAATATTATACGCTTTGATCATTAAGATATGTCATCTTCGTTTGTTAATTGATAAATATTCAATTCAATACTTTTACTCCAGACTCAACAAGCCACAAACAACATGTAGGACCTACATGTGACTCTGGGGTCCACATGATGACACTAGGCAGACAACATGTACAATGTGCATTTTGACCTACTGCTGTATACATTAGATAAATGTACACAATTGTTTCGGTCAAGTGTTCACGTATAAAAGCTTGTTCCAGTATTTACGAATCCTGGAAGTTAATCTTAAAGTTAGAATATCAATTATAATATCGTTAACAGCGCTGTCAAGTCAACACATAAATCTATGTACACAGTTTTTTCCTGAGCGCCAGAGTTTTTATTTCATATAATTTATTACACACTGGAAAATAAATTTGCGGACGTTATTTTAAATAATATATTTATATATATTATATATATATATATATATATATATATATATATATATATATATATATATATATATATATATATATATATATATATATATAACTTGTCATAAAACATGGATTCGAAGCTTGTTCTTGGTTCCGATTATCCTGATTCTGCCATGTTTCTATCACAACAGGAAGCTCGATTCAACGAATACCGTGGTCTGACGGTTGTGCGGCTCTGGAGTGGATGGTCGGTTGGCCGCCAGGCAGTGTACGGCGCGCGTGCCGAACAGACTCCACAATTATTAATGGAACGTGCGGCATGAGAAAACAAATCCGTTAATGTGGCCTACTACTGCCTCGTTCGATGTATACGTGGCGGAGCTAATGCTAGATGGATGCCGACGATCTGGCGTAGGTGACAACAGTGAGGCGCTTCAAGACGATCTGGCTCTGTTTTTGCCTATTTGAACAGACTGGCAAAATGGGAACCGGACTGGTAGAAGCACTTCAATAAATAGCCTAGTGGTGAACTTATAACACATGTAAGCAGGATAGGTAAAGCACTCGAGACAGAAGAGTATACATGCGGACTACTAGACAGTAGACACAAACACTACACACCGACAGTCATATGCAATCCATGAGTAGTATGTCCCAGTCATATGTAGTGTCACGTTTTGGCCGCGCCGTTATGCCCCATTTCAGATCCCCACGGAAAAAATGGCAAATTTCTGCTGGATGCCACGTTGCCGATACGTGCTAGCCACGCGCTGTCGCCTCGTTGTAGTCCCGCTGTGATACGATTGACAGGTGACACCGAATATCAAAGTCGTCGGGTTATGCCACGCTGTAGCTTTGCTGTTGCCACGTTGTGCCTCGTTATGCCTCGCTGCTGCCACGTATCATAGTGTATCACAACATATCGCAAGGTACCCCAACGTAGCATACGCGTCCTGTTACGTTTTTGCTACGTTGTAGCCACGTTGGCGCCACGTTGTATTACGTTGTACCACGTTATTGCCACATTGTAGTACATTGTAGGGAAAAACCAGCGAATTTTGAACATGTCCAATATTAAAATGTTCAGTTCACGTTTTGTCACGTTTGATCACGGTATAGCCACGTTATTTTCCACGTTTGCTCACGTTGTAACCACGTTCTGCCACGTTTCGTAACGTTGCTAAACGTGGCCGCCAAAACGTAACAATGTGCCTGGGGGCGCATAAATGTCATGTATGACTCGAGAAAGTGCCATTAAACACCTTAATACATATGTATAGGTGTCGTCTGACGGGTGTCCATCAGACGACAGCCTCGGTGAAAGGTACCTGGCAAACACCAGGTGCAGTCTACCCAAGTCCATAAAGTCCATTGCCTGCACATCTTCTTTGTACGACTCAGCAATAACGAAGAAATTGTACAAAAACAGGAGTTGGATTTTGCCTATGTGCGGTATACAGAAAGCGCACATTTATGCACCTGAAACGGATGAAGAATGAGTATACTATACAGGTCAGTATATCGTGGCGCAAACAATTTTCGGCGTCGAAACGAACTTAATTAGTATCGATGGAGCTGAATTGGAGATTCGGTGCCGTTCCGCCATTGATGTTTCGCTGCCTCTGCATGGTCACGATAATTATACGAAGACGAGAGGGGGTGCTGTTGGCGTGCTTTTGCCGCCATAATTCACCCTCGCTGCAGTTCCCTGTTCCGCTATCAACTTTGTTCGTGACATACGAAAACATAAAAGTGCTTTTGAAGTTTCGTTCGTCTTATGTACCTATTTCGTAATCTAATTTTGTTTTAGAGTTAATCATACGTCCAGTGACTCCAGTCCTCCCCGTCAACATTGCGGAGGGCTGAGTCCCTAAGCTCCCCTGATTCCAACGCCTATCAAAATGATGTACTCCTTTCACTGATGTCAACTAATAGAGGTCTGTGATATTCTTATGAAAATAGATGGCACGTATATGCCCCAATTTCCCCTATGTCAATACGCTACTAGAATCCCCTGGAGCGGGTTGTTTGTCGTTATGTTGCATTCTAATCACCTTGTAAGTATCGTGAATACGATTTTGCATTCTCTGCTTGATGCAGTTACATAAATCTACAAGTGGTAGACTCCTGGGAGTTCACGTTAGAAACGACACCGTCGCAGCATTGCCAGGAAGTTGCGCATTGCGCAGTTGCGGATTAGTCTAGGCAGCAACAATTGATGATGACGTCATCGTTTTCCACATAACAACCAGTTGTAGACATGTTTGAAGTCCTTAGAAGTCGAAGTGGATTAATTCGCGGCTAGACATGACTCCTAATTTTATTCGTGTTTGTCTTCTTCTTATTGATATTAGTTGTTGCAGGTTCTCTATGTACGGTGATTTCGATATGTGGATTGCAAGTTCTCCAACGCGTGCGAATGGACCTTGGCCTGGGGAAGCATTGTTCGAAAATGTCGACCGAGGCGAAAGTAAAAAAGACGAGACGTCACGTAGACACCGTTTAATTTAACGAAGCGACTGCGACAGTATTCCTAAATATCGAACAGTCATATTTAACATATTATGATGGGTGGATCGTTGTGTATCAGGAGCGTAGCCAGGATTTTGCATTGGAGGGGGCCACCCGAAAACCAAGCAAACTATGTATGTATGTATGTATGTATGTATGTATGTATGTATGTATGTATGTATGTATGTATGTATGTATGTATGTATGTATGTATGTATGTATGTATGTATGTATGTATGTATGTATGTATGTATGTATGTATGTATGTATGTATGTATGTATGTATGTATGTATTTGTATGTATGTATGTATGTATGTATGTATGTATGTATGAATGCATGTATGCTTGCATGTATGTATGTATGTATGCATGTATGCATGTATGCATGCATGTATATTGTATGTATATATATATATATATGTATATATATATATATATATTTGTATATATATATATATATATATATATATATATATATATATATATATATATATATTTGTATATATATATATATATATATATATATATATATATATATATATAATTCAAACACAACTCGCTTAAAATGAATACCGACATGACAACCAAGTTCACTAACCAATCTAGCTGGCAGCTAGTTCAGCAAAACCATTCACAGAAGGAGACAAAGTTAAAAAGTAAGAGATACATTATTAATGAGAACCCAATATAGCCTATAGCCCGCTACCACATTCCTCACGCTATTCTCCCAAACCTACTGACAAAGACCATGACAAATACCAACACGTATAGTCACTTACTCTGATGAAACAATAATTAAACATCACTACCTTAATGATATGGCGTTGGTGTTTAACCAGTAACTTCACAACATATGTAACATTGCGTATTACAATTTGTAAATTCTGAATCTGAATGGGATACATCATAATTATTATGGAGTCAATATTGGCTATTTTATAGGAGCCAATAGACAAGAACACTGCGCTTTGCGAACAATAACATGTTACAAGTGAAGCGTACCCGTACCAAAGCTGGTGACTGCTCGTTCGCTGTCGCTGCTGCGTCCCTATGGAACAATTTACCAACGGTCATTAAGACTTGTGACAATCTCACCAGCTTCAAACGCCTACTGAAGACACATTTTTGACGTATTGCATATTAGTATATCATTTTTTACTAGATTATTTGGTAATATTATCACTACATAGTTATACACTTATTTATTGGCATTATTCTTACGTAATTATTATTATTATTATTGTAACAGTTTTAACATATACTAAACTATTCAGTTATCAGTATAATTGTAATATAATTACACACTAGACCCATTATTATGTATTTTTATGACTAATACGTAATTTATTTAAAAGTGCTACGCTAATTAATACCGTACTGATTTTATTTATTTATAAAAAAAACTGTGTAAACACTAGTATTTGTCTTATTGTATGCATATATATCTTTTTATGTCGTTTAAATTGTAATATGTTGTGAAGCGCCACGAACGATTATATGGATGTGGCGCTATACAAATAAATATTATTATTATATATATATATATATATATATATATATATATATATATATATATATATATATATATATATAAATCACTATATTCATTGCTTTGGTTGAAATGAGGATGATAACCGGAGCAAACGCTTGGAGAAAAGTCGAAGGGATGATGGGAGATATAGATGCTTATTATGTAAACTTAAAGGAAATGTGCTCAGCTCATGTACGTGTTACCCCGGCATACATGAATTTTTTAATATACCAGCGACGGTGACACTAAGAGTGAAACAACAGGAGAAGGTCTATGTTTGCTATAAACAAAAACTGGTAAGAATAACCGTGGGAGTTAAGAGAGCTAATAAGAGAAAATTTATGAAATGAGAATTGAAGTTAGAATGAAGGAATGTTAATTATAACAACAAATTGATGACGAATATACATGGGCTGGCCATGTGGAAAAAACGGGAGATGAAAAACTGGCAACGAGAGCAGATGCCCAGAAAGTGGAGGGGAAATGGAGGCGAGGAAGACCGAAATTGCAATGGGGGATTCCATTAAAAGTGACCTAGAAAGACTGGGAGAAGAATGGAAACAACGATAAATATAGAAGGAATTGGAGACCCATGTCAGAGAAAAGTGAGAGGAAGAAAAAAGACAATGAAAAGGAAATCATGTTTGATGTAATACGTTTTCTACTTTGCAATATTATATCCTTAACCGCCTGTATGAAATTAGAAATGTTATACGCAGTTGGGCATAAACATGTCGTTTGCAGACCTCATTACAGTAACCTAGACAATTCAGGAACGTGTGTGTTTTACAGTCCGAGCGAGAGCACCGAACATGGCGGCGCCCACGAAAGGGGTAAAATTCTAGTTTTTTGCATAATAAAATCAAAACAACATATTAGCAAGGCACGCATTTACAACCATTAACATATAAAAAATACCAGTTAACGTATGGAATACAAACACTTCTTAGACAATTACAATAATTGGCCAGAAAGCAATTATACTTCGAATGTCCGCATTATCGCCCATGACAAGTCCTTTTACAGAGGTTAACCCAGCTTTAATTCCAGGGTCGTATTGTCAAAAAACGCTAGAAATCGCCGACTCCAAATCCATGTCATACAATGAGCATTAAGTTAAATGAAATGACACTTAATCATGACATGTTAAATTGGCGGAATTAGCCACTGACTAAAACTGAAATACCCAACTAGGTAGGTCTAAGCAGTTGGGCACTTCTGCAGTTTAGCTCCGCACCTCGAAAAAAACCATAAAACAACTACTTGCACTCATCCAGTTCACAAAATTTATATCACGCATCTACTACATATGTACTACAATTGTACACTGTTGCAGGATAATAAGTAAATAACAAATTATAGTCATCAATCAAAATGAACGAAACATTCACTTGTTTTTTGCACGTAAACATTGATTTCACAGGAAACTCGCATAGGTGGCACTACTTTAGGGTTCGCTGGATATCGAAGGATTAGGTTTAAGCCATTAGGGTCAAGTTGAAAGTACTTTTGACAAGATTTACATTAGGTATTTACATGCATTTCTATGTGGAGGCCGGAGGGGGCAGCAAAAAGACCCATAGTGATGAAAATAATATGTACAGGCAAAAACAAGTCTATTTTGTGTACATATTTATTGATAAAAACAGTAATTAATTTGTTTAACACATCACAAGAATATGTGTAGTAAAGTTATAATAGGTGTATGATGGTGTGAAATTTGGTGACTGTAAGTGGCTGTTTTTATGTTTCTTCCGAGGTGCAGGCTGTAAAGGTACCTGCAGTTGTTTGGATATTTAGTGGGAGTATAAATTATGATTCCCAATTTGTTTATGCCATTTAAAAAACCTGAACAGAATTTTCTATGAATATGCAGATCTGGCTATACCAATGTGATGGAGATGACATTTTTAGACAAGTTCTTTTATGTGAATTCTACTTGCAAAAATACACTTTGGTCAATGAAATACAAACATAGTAAAATATGCCTTAACCAGCTGTTGCTCAGCTGAGTATCTTCATTGAGAAGACATTCTTGTCACTTAGCTGGCTTTTATGTTATCCATGTGATAGGCTAACCAGTCCTGCCACATCACAGAGCCTGGGTAATCAAGGATTATCCTACCATAATTTCAGCTTGATAAGGAATTGCAAATTTATATTTATATTTTGTGTGATTAAGTTCAATGTTGAATCATGTTCATAGTATAAAAGTGTATCCTTATTTTAGTTTTTATTTCATAGTTGGCCTGAGAGCCAATCAGCGTCTCTACCCTATCCTGGGGTAACGCCACCCTGGTGGCAACTTTGGTGGCAGAGCGTAAATCTACCAGGTGGATTGAGGTGCTAAAAGTGCCACCACCTCACGGAGCCTGGGTAACCGAGGTTACAAAGTATACTGAAGTTTCTGATGTCTGTCACTTGCAGTTCCTCGTGAGGTTGGTCCCTACCTTACTGGGTCGACACACATTTCAGACCCATCCCCGGTGGCAGGCCTGCAACTGTGGCCGAGTGTTGAACGCCAGACACTGCAGCGATGACAGTTCTACCAGTGAAGCAAGCCTCGGCCGCAAGTTCGTGCCGCGTAGAGCCATGATGTATGTACCAGGCAATGATGAGAGGAAACTGAAGAAGATTCCGTCGTTGGATCTGGACTGCGTGGTGATGGATTGTGAGGACGGTGTCGCACTCAACAGAAAGGTTAGAAACAGTTACTAGTGTTAGGAGAAATCTCTTGTAATCTCTGTCAATTCAAATATTTGTTGTGTGTTTAAAGAATTCTATGTGGTATTTTGTTGTAGCACCTTTGGTTTTGGCATTGATAGATGTCAGACTCTTGATAAAACTTGTATTAAAAATCTGTTTTATCTCTCCGTATATCCTACTGTTTGTTTTGGAATTGATGTGAATGATTAAACAATACATCTACTGTATACCAACTAGAATAACCACAGAGAAATGGTGATTTGCCACTAAAATTGACAGCCCAAGGGTGAACAAAATGTGACCACTACATTAAGGATGGCAGGGCATTATGCAGGATAAAATTATTGCCAGTCACACATGTTTTGGTGGACACATGGATGTTAACTGTTAAGCTTGTTTACAAACTTTGAAATGTGTCTGATGACCTGAAATGGACTACAAACACACATGTCACACCATTTTCACTCACTTTCAAGGCATAACTAACAATATCTATGGTTTTGGAAGACCTTTTTTTGCTCCTTCATTTTTTACCCATCCACAACCCGTCCACCATATTTCTACCCGTCCATATTCGTTTTTACCCGTCCAAATGATGGGTGGACGGGTCTCTACATAAAGCTATGAAGGATGGGATGAATATTTGATTGGTATTCAAAATTTTGAACTAGTACATCTTAAAACTAAAAATTAATATGATTTATATTAATTTATATAATTTACATTTCTATTTATTAATATACATTTAGTATATTTCTTGTGCAGTGCATCGATCCACCATGCAGCAATTAGCTCTATATAAAAAAACTGTATTATTATTTTACTAACTGACTGTGTAAATTATTGCCTGAATGCAACATAGACAACCAGTTAATAATATCACTGGTCGTAATACTCCATACTGCGGGAATTACTGGCCGAGTTTGTCCAAATTACACCCAAGTTTATCAGTGTTGATTTTAAAAGTTAAGCAAGAACATTAGATTATGATATTAACATAATTTCAAATGCTATCATAAGCTGACATAGACATGGCATTCTTTCAGCACACAGAAACAATCACAGAATTTATAGTTCAGTCATTGCCAGTTCAAAGAGCCATTGCCAAACAGAGAGTGAATTTAATATAATTTAATAAAAAAAATTATTGTTTATATAATATTTTTACTTTTACATGTAAGCACCCCTGAATTTACTTTGAGGTGTTGAAATAAAATAGAATTGAAAAAAAATACAGAAAGATGAATTGATTATAATATGTTTTGCTTTTTGCTATTCACATCATATACATGTGTAGTAATAATAATAATAATAAGAACACTTAAACAGTTATATAGCCCCAAAAACCTAGATAAAATTCATTCGCTGGTGGTGTGAATAAAAAATATGTATATATGCAGAATATTAATAAGTTATGTAAAATTTATAATATTAACTTTGTTACAAATGACAATAGTTATATAATACATAAAATATGTATAACATTAATAGCAGTAAATGATAAATAAATACGTTATTGCTAAAGATGATTACTAAAAAAGGGTACATTGATAATAAATGAGTGACAACATTGTGTAAAATTAGTGTAAACATGTACAAGATCATAAATCGGTAAAATAAATAGATAAATAAATAATGCAAATTAAATAAACTGACGGTAATGTACTGAATTGAATATAAACAAGGTGACAACACATATATTGCTCCGCCGACAGGAAGAGGCCCGGAGCACCATCCTCCGGATGCTGGACGAGCTGGAGTTTGGGCGGACGGACATCGCAGTACGGGTGAATGCAATGACCAGTGGACTGGCGGAGGAGGACATGGCCGTAACACTGACAGCTGGCCGACTGCCCACCACCCTCATGCTGCCTAAGGTGGAGGATGTGAGACACATTGACTGGGTGAGTGGACAACTGGACACTACAAGCCTCGATCTTAAATTACTTTTCCTTTTTGAGTCCCTGGTAAAACTACCCCGACTTCGCCAGCTAATCCTGTCTGAAGTTATCTGTTTACTGCACACCACAGTGTACACACCATAGTGTACACACCACAGTGTACATACTATAGTGTACACACCACAATGTACACACCATAGTGTACACACCAGTGTACACACCACAGTGTATGCACCACAGTGTATGCACCACAGTGTACGCACCACAGTGTATACATGATAGTGTACACACCACACTGTACACACCACATTGTAACCCAATGGTGTACACCACCATATACACAACACAATGTACACACCACACTACACACAATGGTGTACACAACACAGTGTACACATCACAATGTACACAGCACAGTGTAAACACCACAGTGTATACACCACCGTGTACACACCACAGTGTACACACCACTGTGTACACACCATGGTGTACACACACACAACGGTGTACACACCACAGTGTACACACCACAGTGTACACACCACAGTGTACACACCACAGTGTACACACCACAGTGTGTACACACCACAGTGTGTACACACCACAGTGTGTACACACCACAGTGTACACACCACTGTGTACCTACCACAATGTACATCATTGTACTCTTTCTTATTGGACACTTCAAAGTTCTTGTTAAACTATCGCTTTGATTACCCAGGCGTCATGAGGTGGCAGCACTTTTTAGCCCCTCAACAACACCTGGGAGATTACTGCTCTGCCAATATTGCTACTAGGGCGGCCTTACCCCAGTATAAGGTAGAGACGCTGATTGACTCTCAGGCCAGTTATGAAATAAAAATAAAGTAAAGTTATACTATTATAAGATAATATCATACTATTAAAATTATTCAACATTAAGCACATAATTAAACAGAAATACAAATTTGCAAATGTCTATGAAGCAGGAATTATGCCAGGATTAGCTTTGATTGCACAGGCTCCGTGAGGTGGCAGGATTTTATAGCCCTCCCACGGATAACATTCAAAAGCTGGCTAAGTGACCAGATTGTCTTCTCAGCGAAGTTGTTAAACTACACCTTCAGAGATATGGTAGGAGATGGAAAAACAAGTTTAAGTGACGAAGCTCTACCATACAACAGATGATCTGTCAGTGTCATTGTTGTGAGACCAGAGCACTGGAGTACTTTGTCTAAACGCAATGTTTCGGTTCAACAAATTAAAGAAAAATAAAATAACCTTTGTTAGATCAGTACAATAAACCTGATTAATTGTACGCACACGCACACGCACACCCTATTATGTTGGTTTTCTTTCCCCAGTTTGCTGAACAGATGTCTGTGAACTTGAATAAAAGAGAAGAGGCCAAGGCTCCAAACTTAGTCATCTTTGTCGAGAGTGCCAGAGGTTTGCTCAACCTGCAAGGTATCTGCGAACGAGCATTTGAACTGTCGGAACTTGGCGCCCCATTCCACCTTGACGGAATAGTGTTTGGTTCCGACGACTTCTGCGCTGATATTGGTGAGTTAAATTCAATTCACTTTATTGTCCTAAGAAGGATATTCATCGTACAACTCATGGTCACATTTTAAATATTTAAACAATTGCGAACGAAGAGAAATTAAATGCAAAATGTAGCAACACCACAAATGAACCCGTAGACATCAGTGTTACTGATTCAAGATCCAGATCGCTGCAGACACAAAACTCCTGCTGTACCGATTCCTCTTACATTTCAAGCACCGGTACATCCTTCCAGATGGTAGAATGTGAAAGTATGAATGGAGCGGTGATCAGAATCAGCAGCGAGAGGCACGAGATTTCTTCAGAACTGCACGCTCGATCAGTTCGGACAGCATTCGTGTAGATAAACCAATGATCTAGGCGGCAATGCATGAGATTTTTAGAAATCTGTTAAAAGTGTTATGATTACTCACAGAAAGCAATGGACTATAACAAATAAAGCAAAAGGTTAAGAAAGGTTCAATTATGCTACGGTAGAGATGTAGAAGAAATGTTGGGGTCAATGTTGAAAGCTCACAACATTCGAAGAACGTGCAGTCGCTGTTGACACTTCTTTTGCTCTGTAAATGACAATTTTGTATCCAAGGTACTAGAATGAATTGACCTGTTCCACAGAGTTGCCCCTACTCACCCACATTGTATAATCAAATTGCTGACCTGATCTCATTGAGGGAGGTAGTTTACATCTCTGCTGGTAACTGAGGACGCTGATGTTGAACATAATTCTGGAGTTTGTACACACAAATGACTGGCTCTGGCAACTGTGTCTAGGATTTCTTACCACCTATCAATATAATTATATATATATATATATATATATATATATACATATAACTAGGTAATAACTCATTGGCTGTATATATATATATATATATATATATATATATATATATATATATTAATTTGAAAGTATGCCCAGGTATATAATTATTGATATAATTATATATATGGGCATACTTTGTGTACTCAGTTTGAATTTTTAAATAAAAGATATTGTCCATGCAACCCAAGATCAGCACTTCTCACAGACTGACTTTGGTCTGCCTAAAATAGCGGTCTGCCTAAGGTGCCTTTATGAAGGGTCTGTATTTTGTCGATGAATGCTGCCAAGAGTTCAGCGCACACTCAACCAGGAACAATGGTGAGAGTTGAGATGAAATATCGCACAATATGAAAGAATATGGAATCCGTGGAATTTACATATTTATCTACATATTTATTACATTTGAGTAAAATTCTACTGACATTTTAACGTTATTTTATGTGTTTATATCTCAGGGAAATTCTAATCATACTATGTGTTATTATATCTATTTATTTATCTGATTTATTTATGTGTTAAACCTACTTTTACAAAACTATTGAATGGCACATGCGTGAAAATAAAGTGATTTACATTGTGTCTGCGATGTGGGATTGCTCATAATAAATAAATAATGCTGTCGGATATGTATTCAATATATATATATATATATATATATATATATATATATATATATATACATACATATATATATATATATATATAATATATATATATATATATATATATATATATATATATATATATATATATATATATATATATATATATATATATATATATATGGGTGCTGACGTCATACTTCCACAACTGCTAGGACCTGTGGTGGGCAAAGCAAAACGAACTCTCCACCCACTGAGGTATGAAATGGTCACAGCCAGACAAGATATTGTAATCCTGGCCATTGTAGTTAGTAGTCATTAGAAGACAGCGGTAGATATGGAAGTTCTTGACGATGTTGATGCAATTAATGTACTGGGTTTTTATGACAACATGTGGGAGTCAGAACTCCCCAGACTACTCAGATTTGGAACTGGCAGAAGAGCTGGTCATGTCTCATTATACTTGATACAGGTGATAAGTAGGTAAACGTTTCCACCTTCCAGGTGCCACGCGGACAGTTGATGCACAAGAGCTGCTGTATGCGAGACAGAAAGTGATCACAGTGGCAAAGGCCTACAGACTGCAGGCGATAGACCTCGTACACATAGACTACAAAGGTGGGTGATCAAGGCTACATCTATAGTTCCCATAATGCAACTCAATATGTCACCATCTTGATGTTATCATAGTTACCGGGTACTCATACAGGAACCAGAATGTTGTAAGAACATAAAGAATTATGAAATAATAGACTATTGACTTGTTAATGTATTGAGTAACTTTGCTTCTTAGATATAATTTTTGGTATATTTATTCGATTGTAAAACATATTGTGGTACTCATTAACGAATGTGTGTGAAGAGATAATGTTTTGTTTGATAAACCTTTTGAAGCAGTACAGAACTTTTTGTTTGCAGGATATCATTTTTGCCAGTCACACAGTTTTTTGATAGACACATGGATGATAATTCTAATACATACAGGCCAGTTGAGTTGTGAAATCATCTACAAACACTGGAAACACAAGTGTGACACCCAGTTTACACCTATTTCTATGGCGTATCTATGGTTTTTGAAGACCTTTTTTACCTGTCCACTGATATTTCTACCCATCCACGTCGAGTTTTACCCATCAAAATGACTGGTGGATGGGTCCCTGCATGAAACTGTGAAGCAGTCCTTGTTTTGGAATTAAAACTCAATGGATTCAGTCCATACATATATGACAAATCACCTAAAGAGAAGCAAGACATTATTGTTAATACTGGCTAAACCTACACAGATTGGGTAATTTTTTCATAATAACAATAAGTTTTTAGAAGTGTTTCCTGTGTATAACGGTGAACCGGTATTTTTATCTGGTTTTGAAACCTGTTTCTTTAATCATGAAAACCGGTATCCCCTATGATTGATATGTTACATCACCAACTGAGAATCTTTTTGAATTAACAATCTTTGTTCACAATTACTATGCACAACCAATATAGTATACATATGTAAGTTAATACAGTACTGTGAACCTCTCACTAACCGGAGTATCCCTTTAAGTAACGATACTGGATTTACCATGCTGGTTGAGAGCAGTAGGTAGCATGGATAAGTAGTACACTGTATATGGTCTCTACCAGAGGTAAATTGGAACTGGGTAGAAATGAACATTGCCCAAGAGTTATAGCTAAATGCAGTTTATTTCAAGGTAAAATCCAGCAGAATAGGCTTAATGTATGACAGTGCAGTGGTAACCAAGCAATATGTAACATGGACAAGATGTACCAGTATTATGTTCTGTCCCATGTACACTGTATAATGCCATATGTTATGCTACTCTAGTTGAATTGGTTAAAAAGTATCCACTGACTGGTTTCAGACCTGGAAGGGTTACAGACGCAGGCCCTGAAAGGGGCACAGATGGGGTTCACGGGAAAACAGGTCATCCACCCTTCCCAGATCCCCGTGGTTCAGGAGGCATTCACCCCATCGGAGGAGAAGATCAACTGGGCGAAGGAGCTGATTGACGGCTTCAACCAGCACCAGAGTTCTGGCGCGGTATGGTGCACTATAATAATAATTTTAACACTTCTACAGTGCCTATATCCTTGACAATTCAGAGGTGCAGTAAACAAAATCGTTTGGCGTAATTGTAAACAGGGACAGGCAAAAATCGTCATTGGAACATGGAACTGGCAACAATTTAAGCATTTGCAAATACATTAGTTTTGAAGTTTATGAAAGGTGGCTGTGGTTTTAGAAGATTTAATTGCAAAATTCGGTTGATTCCGGATTGTTGGCAAAGCTACAGAGAAAGCATGTTTGCCAATATTGAGGTTATTTTTAGGATAAAAAGTTATTTGGAAATGAATGATCTAAGGGTCCTAGAGGTATCAGATAAATGTAGCAAATTAACTAAGTATGTCGGTTGTTGAGTAGAAAGATTACGGTATGTAACAGTAGCCAACTAAATTAGATAATATTTAATAATTGGCAGCCAGTGTGACTGCTTATGTAGCAGCAATGATGGTGAGAAGTGGGGCCTTAAGTACAACGTTTGCTCAACAATTCTGTGTACGTTAGAGTGTAGTTGTCTTTGTTGACATGTTTATAGGTTAATTTTACCCAGTTCTGATATTTGGATCCTATCCAGGTTAGCAATGATCTAGTTCGTGAAAATATTTAATATTGATGGTTGAAGACATGTTCAAAGTAATTTTTTTTCTTTCTAAAACAATAAATAATTTACAACCAGATTGAATAATGCACTTTCGAATGTGTGTTTTAGTTTGAATGGTATGCACTTTAAAATAAATTCCTAACTGTGTGTTGTCGGTATGAAACTTGAATTCGTTGGGTGGATAAATTCAACAATAGACACCTTCACAATTAGTTGACTTACATGGACGACACAGATATTGTAAAATCGAAATGTTCAACATTATACCTAAACACATCCTGACTTGTACAATTTGTGAACAGCATGGAGTCACACAATAATTTAAATTTATGTTGTTGTTTTTAAGAACACAAGTAGTCTCCAAAATGAAAACAAATAGATTCCTTACAGTTACAAATTATGGTCTATCTAGTGCCAAATGACATTATTAACAAATAAAAGTTCTGCAATTATGTTGTCATACACAAAACCACCAGATGCTTGATCAAGTTACACCTTTTTAACCAATGACACAAGGATATTTTTTGCCAAATGCTAACTTCTGTACTCTGTTGAGCCTTTGTAGCATGTTTTTTACATCTTTATTTGACCATTTCATTTGATCTTATGCAAATATTTCGAACTTTATCAAAAGGACGTTGTGTTTGCAGGGAGCATTTGTGTTCCGAGGGAGCATGATAGACATGCCACTGGTACTGCAGGCCAGGAACATCCTACAGACCGTACAGAACATCACAGAACACCGCGAGGCGACGGGAACACAGGGTGAACGCTGCACGGAACCAAAGACTGAAGACAGCCAATCAGAAGAAGTGAAGCCGGACGATGAGAAGAAGTGATCTGTGACTGCGATGGACATTTATGCGTGGGTGTTTGGTGTCTTTTGCAGGATGATCATCTGCAGACTGTTTCACTCTGATAACAAACTCATGAGGAAATCAATCCACTGTTAAAGAGAATTCAGTGTAAAATTTAGGTATTTATTTCAGTATACGTGATGGTTTTTATAGAGGCAGAATAATTTGTAACAGACCAATTTTAAGAATCAAACAGTCCCTTGCCTATTCAGATGTCCTTATCTTGCATGGTTGCTATATGAATTAACATTCTGTGGCTTTGATCAGCAAATGTGCACCCATGTATATGCACTTTGTTAAATGTTTCAAAGTAATATTTTTGTTGCAAGGCTATCACCTATGTAGTGGATCAAGTCTGTTGGCAGTTTGCTTCACTGACGAAGTGTTACTGTACCAACTTCCTTGGAAACTATCATCGAGGCATATTGGTGTCCACTGATTATATATACATATATATGACAATGTGGAGTATTTCTGATAGGTAGAACAACTGTGTTAATGAAGGATATTGAGCTTTACTTTTCTCCACATACCAATTACTCTTAGTCTTTATAGATCTGGTGTATGCATTAGACAGCGCATGTGGCAAAATAAATCATGAATTTACTATGTTGCTGTACTAGAATTCAAGATCTTCAAGGTTCTGAAATAATGTTACAACAGGAATAAAGCTATTTAAACGGATAATATTACACTCGACAAGATACATTAAAATAATGTAATTATTAAATAGACAAGGTGTCATGAAATGTAAAGTTATGAACTTATTAATAAATAAGCTATTACAATACTAGGTTTGGATTTTCAGTGTCATCTTGTGTTTTGGAATACAACTTTAAACAGGAGTTGATTGTCTCTCTCCTTGGCAGAGTTGGATCATTCTGATTAATGATTTTCAATTTATAATATATATATATATATAATACTGTAGTAACGAAAAACATGAGTTCTTATATTTTATATTCTATGAGTTCTTATTACATTTACTCTTTGGCAGACCTGTTCAACCAAACACCACAGCAACTGCTCTGGGATGCAAGGCCCTACTGTAATTAAGGCATGTAGACTATTCAACCACCACATCAACTGCTCTGGGATGCAAGGCCCTACTGTAATTAAGGCACATAGACTATTCAAACACCACATCAACTGCTTTGCGATGCAAGGCCCTACTGTAATTAAGGCACGTAGACTATTCATACATAAATAGCCAGGTATTCATTCATACTGCCAAGTCAACTAAGGCAATGTAGTGTGAGTGAACTTGTTTGATTTGACAACACAGGACACGAATATGGGTTCTGTGGAACGAGAAGCTAACATTAGCCAGGACAGGCACTGATATTTACTATTAGTTAATATCATCAGATTAAAAGTTACATGGTCATTTAAAAGGTTCACAAAAACTTTGAAAATGAGACAAGTATAAAAACTGTAGTAATAATCTTTTATGTCTGAGGTAATAACATATTAGGCATCATACAGAATGATCGTAACACATAATCGAATAACAAACACGTTATGAAATAATACAATGTAAAACTTGAATTTCACACAGAAATACAATTCACAGGTACGAGGTGCAATAAAGTTGTATCAATAACCTAATGATAAAACTATATCATGTATAATTATACATGTGGATATAGTGCTGTATGGTTTGAGCAATAATCATTAATATATTATAGCAAAATTCCATCACCAAAATTATGACTAATACACATAATTATTAGTTTCCAAACATGATTCTGAATACTGATTAAAATCATAACATAAAAGTCGCATAACTCCCGATAGATGATTGGCCAACGAAGTCAGGTGGGCTTAGTAGAAATCTGACCAAATTTAAACCACAACTTTCGCTTCGCATGCACTGACGTCCATTCGAAGACGATCTTCATGACAACCACTAGATGGCGCACGCATGGAGTGACATGACTAAATTTGATATGCTTGTTTTCTGGGCAGCGACAAATCCGCGAGGAAGCCATGACAGTGGCATCCGCAACGTCAACTCTACCGGTGGAAGTTGCTGACAACGGCCGACAACAGCCCCAGGGGTGCGTCGAGGGGTTGTGTCGGAGGGGTAATTCTCAGCGGGGTGGGAGTGCGGGGGGTCGCAAGTAGCTAGTGAACGTGAGGTTGTAGTTCTTGAACTGGCAGTACTCGTGGTCACAGCGGTGGTAGGCCTCGAAACAGTTCAGACGAGACAACTCCTTGTAGAAATTCTTCGCCAGTGAATCCTGCAGCAGAAGTAACAATGAAACAATGATAGCACAACACCAATGAGGATCAGTTACCCAGGTTCCGTGACGTGGCAGCACTTTTAAGCCCCACAACTCTGCCTGGGAAATGAATGCTCTGCATTTGTTCATTTGTTTGTTAACCACCAGGGCGGCCTTACCCCAGATTAGCGTAGAGACGCTGATTGGCTCTCAGACCAATTATGAAATAAAAATATAACGATATACTTTTTACAAGATAATGATAGCCTATGAAAAGTATTCAACACTGAACTTACATTAACACAAAAATAAGTAAAAATTCAAATTTACAGTTGTTTATAAAATCAGAATTACAGCAGGATTAACCAGTATCCGTGAGGTGGCAGCTTTGTTTAGCCCCACAAGGATAGAATACACATTAAATATCAAATAATGTTATATTATAAAAACTATTCAAAATTAAACTTATATTAACACAAAAGAAATAGAAATATAACTTTGCAGTTGTTTATAAAAATAGAAACCACGACAGTATTAACCAGTATCCGTGAGGTGACAGCATTGTTTAGATCACGCGGATAATATTCAAAAGCCGGCAAAATCACCAGACTGTCGGTTATTCTTCGACTTCACACAGCCTCATTGGTCAGAGGTAATGCTTGATAGCATAACCCCTGACTGATACTGATAGCCTATGGAAGAGAAAATAAGGTAGACACATGTGTGCCATATAAAAAATTGGTGAATTAATCACAATATAATTACCAATTTGAGCATTCTCAATAGCGGCTAAGCATTCAAATAATTATTTCTTCTTTCCAAATATTATATACAGCAGGTGTACGTAGCAAGAGATTGACTGAAATAAAAACAGTTCGAATAGCAGTAGTACTACGGTAGGTGACAATATCATTGGCTGAGCTTGTATGCATATCACAAGTCAATCTGCCTCTACAGGAGGTACTGAGACTGATTCCAGTTTCGCATTCGCTGTAAATAAACAAAGACTTTAACCACCATAAAGTAACCATACAATGTCTGAAACCAGTATTTTCGCCTTCTACATATCTGGAAACCAAGTTCAAGCTAGACTTCAGGGACAAAGAGAAAATAACAATGCACTTGTCTACAATGAAAACTTATTTACACTATTGAAAGTTCTCAGTTACTAATCTATATTGTCCATTCTCTATCCACAGCAGCCTCCTGGCCACAAGAGACACATTGTGCAATCCTGACAATGTCCACTCAGGACAGGTTTTATATATAACAACAGTTTACAAGCAATTATTTTATGACGACAACGTTTAAGAGACCTGATGGCGCATCAAAGCACAACACGTGACTGTAGAGCGACCTACCTTGTTGGCGAACACAACACGTGACTGTAGAGAGACCTATCTTGTTGGTGAACACAACACGGGACTGTAGAGCGACCTACCTTGTTGGTGAATACAACACGTGACTGTAGAGAGACCTATCTTGTTGGCGAACACAACACGTGACTGTAGAGCGACCTACCTTGTTGGCGAACACAACACGTGACTGTAGAGAGACCTACCTTGTTGGCAAACACAACACGTACTGTAGAGAGGGCCCACCTTGTTGGGAAACAACACGGGCTGTAAAAGACCTACCTTGTTGGCAAACACAACACGTGACTGTAGAGAGACCTACCTTGTTGGCAAACACAACACGTGGCTGTAGAGAGACCTACCTTGTTGGCAAACACAACACGTGACTGTAGAGAGACCTACCTTGTTGGCAAAAGAGACCTACCTTGTTGGCAAACACAACACGTGACTGTAGAGAGACCTACCTTGTTGGCAAAAGAGACCTACCTTGTTGGCAAACACAACACGTGACTGTAGAGAGACCTACCTTGTTGGCGAACACAACACGTGACTGTAGAGAGACCTACCTTGTTGGCGAACACAACACGTGACTGTAGAGAGACCTACCTTGTTGGAACACAACACGTGACTGTAGAGAGACCTACCTTGTTGGCGAACACAAAACCTGGCTGTGAGAGACCATTGTTGGCGAACACAACACGTGACTGTAGAGAGACCCCCTTGTTGGGAACACAACACGGCTGTAGAGAGACCTACCTTGTTGGCGAACACAACAGGACTGTAGAGAGACCTACCTTGTTGGGGAACACAACACGGACTGTAGAGAGACCTACCTTGTTGGCGAACACAACAGTGACTGTAGAGAGACCTACCTTGTTGGTGAACACAACACGTGACTGTAGAGCGACCTACCTTGTTGGCGAACACAACACGTGACTGTAGAGAGGCCTACCTTGTTGGCAAACACAACACGTGACTGTAGAGCGACCTACCTTGTTGGTGAACACAACACGTGACTGTAGAGCGACCTACCTTGTTTGCAAACACAACACGTGACTGTAGAGCGACCTACCTTGTTGGCGAACACAACACGTGACTGTAGAGAGACCTACCTTGTTGGCAAACACAACACGTGACTGTAGAGAGACCTACCTTGTTGGTGAACACAACACGTGACTGTAGAGCGACCTACCTTGTTGGCGAACACAACACGTGACTGTAGAGAGACCTACCTTGTTGGTGAACACAACACGTGACTGTAGAGAGACCTACCTTGTTGGTGAACACAACACGTGACTGTAGAGAGACCTACCTTGTTGGTGAACACAACACGTGACTGTAGAGCGACCTACCTTGTTGGCAAACACAACACGTGACTGTAGAGAGACCTACCTTGTTGGCGAACACAACACGTGACTGTAGAGAGACCTACCTTGTTGGCAAACACAACACGTGACTGTAGAGAGACCTACCTTGTTGGTGAACACAACACGTGACTGTAGGGAGACCTACCTTGTTGGCAAAAGAGACCTACCTTGTTGGCAAACACAACACGTGACTGTAGAGAGACCTACCTTGTTGGCAAAAGAGACCTACCTTGTTGGCAAACACAACACGTGACTGTAGAGAGACCTACCTTGTTGGCGAACACAACACGTGACTGTAGAGAGACCTACCTTGTTGGCGAACACAACACGTGACTGTAGAGAGACCTACCTTGTTGGCGAACACAACACCTGGCTGTAGAGAGACCTACCTTGTTGGCGAACACAACACGTGACTGTAGAGAGACCTACCTTGTTGGTGAACACAACACGTGACTGTAGAGAGACCTACCTTGTTGGCGAACACAACACGTGACTGTAGAGAGACCTACCTTGTTGGCGAACACAACACGTGACTGTAGAGAGACCTACCTTGTTGGTGAACACAACACGTGACTGTAGAGAGACCTACCTTGTTGGGAACACAACACGTGACTGTAGAGCGACCTACCTTGTTGGCGAACACAACACGTGACTGTAGAGAGGCCTACCTTGTTGGCAAACACAACACGTGACTGTAGAGCACCCACCTTGTTGGCAAAACCCAAAACGTGACTGTAGAGCGACCACCTTGTTTGCAAACACAAAACGTGACTGTAGAGCGACCTACCTTGTTGCGAACACAACAGTGACTGAGAGAGGCCTACCTTGTTGGCAAACACAACACGTGACTGTAGAGAGACCACCTTGTTGGTGAACACAACACGTGACTGTAGAGCGACCTACCTTGTTGGGAAACAAAAGGCTGTAGAGGATATTGTTGGGAAAAAAACGTGACTGTAAAAGACCTACCTTGTTGGTGAACACCACGTGACTGTAGAGAGACCACCTTGTTGGTGAACACAAAACGTGACTGTAGAGGGCCTACCTTGTTGGCAAACACAACACGTGACTGTAGAGAGACCTACCCTTTTTCAACACAACACGTGACTGTAGAGAGACCTACCTTGTTGGCGGACACAACACGTGACTGTAGAGAGACCTACCTTGTTGGCAAACACAACACGTGACTGTAGAGGACCTACCTTGTTGGTGAACACAACACGTGACTGTAGAGGACCTACCTTGTTGGTGAACACAACACTGACTGTAGAGAGACCCACCTTGTTGGGAACACAACAGTGACTGTAGAGGACCTACCTTGTTGGCAACACAACACGTGACTGTAGAGAGACCTACCTTGTTGGCGAACACAACACGTGACTGTAGAGAGACCTACCTTGTTGGTGAACACAACACGTGACTGTAGAGAGACCTACCTTGTTGGCGAACACAACACCTGGCTGTAGAGAGACCTACCTTGTTGGGAACACAACACGTGACTGTAGAGAGACCTACCTTGTTGGGAACACAACACGTGACTGTAGAGAGACCTACCCTTTTTGGGAACACAACACGGACTGTAGAGGACCTACCTTGTTGGGAACACAACACGGACTGTAGAGAGACCTACCTTGTTGGGAACACAACACCTGGCTGTAGAGAGACCTACCTTGTTGGGAACACAACACTGCTGTAGAGAGACCTACCTTGTTGGGAACACAACATGCTGTAAAAGACCTACCTTGTTTGGAAAAAACACGGTTAGAGAGACCTACCTTTTTGGGAACACAACACGGCTGTAGAGAGACCCCACCTTTTTGAACACAACACCTGGCTGTAGAGAGACCTACCTTGTTGGCAAACACAACACCTGGCTGTAGAGAGACCTACCTTGTTGGCAAACACAACACCTGGCTGTAGAGAGACCTACCTTGTTGGTGAACACAACACCTGGCTGTAGAGAGACCTACCTTGTTGGCGAACACAACATATGACTGTAGAGAGACCTACCTTGTTGGTGAACACAACACGTGACTGTAAGAGACCTACCTTGTTGGCGAACACAAACCTGGCTGTAGAGGACCTACCTTGTTGGAACACAACACTGCTGTAGAGAGACCTACCTTGTTGGGAAAAAAAAACATGGCTGTAGAGAGACCTACCTTGTTGGGAACACAACACTGCTGTAAGAGACCTACCTTGTTGGAAAAACAACACTGCTGTAGAGGACCTACCTTGTTGGGAACACAACACTGCTGTAGAGAGACCTACCTTGTTGGCAAACACAACACCTGGCTGTAGAGAGACCTACTTTTTTGGCAAACACAACACTGGCTGTAGAGGACCACCTTTTTGGCAAACACAACACGGCTGTAGAGAGACCTACTTGTTGGCAAAAACAACACGGACTGTAGAGAGACCTACCTTGTTGGAAACACAACACGTACTGTAGAGAGACCACCTTTTTTGGCAAACACAAACCCGGGTGTAGAGAGACCCACCTTTTTGGCGAACACAACACGGACTGAGAGAGACCTACCTTGTTGGGAAACAACACGGCTGTAGAGAGACCTACCTTTTTGGCAAACACAACACCTGGCTGTAGAGAGACCTACCTTGTTTGGGGAACACAACACGTGACTGTAGAGAGACCTCCCTTTTTGGCAAACACAACATGGCTGTAGAGAGACCACCTTGTTGGCAAACACAAACCTGGCTGTAGAGAGACCTAGGGGAACACAACACGTGACTGTAGAGAGACCTACCTTTTTGGCAAACACAACAGGACTGTAAAAGACCACCTTGTTGGAAAAACAACACTGACTGTAGAGAGACCTACTTGTTGGAAAAACAACACGTGCTGTAGAGGACCTACCTTGTTGGCAAAAACAAATGACTGTAAAAAGGGCCTACCTTGTTGGTGAACACAACAGTGACTGTAGAGGACCTACCTTTTGGGAACACAACAGACTGTAGAGAGACCTACCTTGTTTGAACACAACAGTGACTGTAGAGCGACCTACCTTGTTGGCAACACAACACGGACTGTAAAGGACCTATTTTTTGGTGAACACAACACGTGACTGTAGAGGACCTACCTTGTTTGAACACAACACGGACTGTAGAGGACCACCTTTTGATGAACACAACACGGGCTGTAGAGAGACCACCTTTTTGGAACACAAAACGTGACTGAGAAGACCTACCTTGTTGGGAACACAACACTGACTTTGAGAGACCTACCTTGTTGGGGAACACAACACGGACTGTAGAGAGACCTACCGGGGAACACAAAACGTGACTGTAAAAGATACCTTGTTGGTGAACACAACACTGACTGTAGAGGACCTACCTTGTTGGGCAAACACTGACTGTAGAGAGACCTACCTTGTTGGTGAACACAACACCTGGCTGTAAAAGACCTACCTTGTTGGCAAACACAACACGTGACTGTAGAGAGACCTACCTTGTTGGCAAAAGAGACCTACCTTGTTGGCAAACACAACACGTGACTGTAGAGAGACCTACCTTGTTGGGAACACAACACGTGACTGTAGAGAGACCTACCTTGTTGGCAAACACAACACGTGGCTGTAGAGAGACCTACCTTGTTGGCAAACACAACACGTGGCTGTAGAGAGACCTACCTTGTTGGCAACACAACACGTGACTGTAGAGAGACCTACCTTGTTGGCAAACACAACACGTGACTGTAGAGAGACCTACCTTGTTGGCGAACACAACACGTGACTGTAGAGAGACCTACCTTGTTGGCAAACACAACACGTGGCTGTAGAGAGACCTACCTTGTTGGCAAACACAACACGTGACTGTAGAGAGACCTACCTTGTTGGCGAACACAACACGTGACTGTAGAGAGACCTACCTTGTTGGCGAACACAACACGTGACTGTAGAGAGACCTACCTTGTTGGCAAACACAACACGTGACTGTAGAGAGAACCCTTTTTGGCAAACACAACACGTGGCTGTAGAGAGACCTACCTTGTTGGCAAACACAACACGTGACTGTAGAGAGACCTACCTTGTTGGCGAACACAACACGTGACTGTAGAGAGACCTACCTTGTTGGCAAACACAACACGTGGCTGTAGAGAGACCTACCTTGTTGGCAAACACAACACGTGACTGTAGAGAGACCTACCTTGTTGGCAAACACAACACGTGACTGTAGAGAGACCTACCTTGTTGGCGAACACAACACGTGACTGTAGAGAGACCTACCTTGTTGGCGAACACAACACGTGACTGTAGAGAGACCTACCTTGTTGGCAAACACAACACGTGACTGTAGAGAGACCTACCTTGTTGGCAAACACAACACGTGGCTGTAGAGAGACCTACCTTGTTGGCAAACACAACACGTGCTGTAGGAGACCTACCTTTTGGCAACACAACACGTGACTGTAGAGAGACCTACCTTGTTGGCAAACACAACACGTGGCTGTAGAGAGACCTACCTTGTTGGCAAACACAACACGTGACTGAGAGGACCTACCTTGTTGGAAAAACAACACGTGACTGTAGAGAGACCACCTTGTTGGGAACACAACACTGACTGTAGAGAGACCTACCTTGTTGGCAAAAACAACACGTGACTGTAGAGAGACTACCTTGTTGGGAACACAACACGTGACTGTAGAGGACCTACCTTGTTGGTGAACACAACACGTGACTGTAGAGAGACCTACCTTGTTGGCGAACACAACACGTGACTGTAGAGAGACCTACCTTGTTGGTGAACACAACACGTGACTGTAGAGAGACCTACCTTGTTGGTGAACACAACACCTGGCTGTAGAGAGACCTACCTTGTTGGCAAACACAACACGTGACTGTAGAGAGACCTACCTTGTTGGCAAACACAACACTGGCTGTAGAGAGACCTACCTTGTTGGCAAACACAACACCTGCTGTAGAGAGACCTACCTTGTTGGCAAAAACAACACTGCTGTAGAGAGACCTACCTTGTTGGCAAAAACAACACTGGCTGTAGAGACCTACCTTGTTGGCAAACACAACACTGGCTGTAGAGAGACCTACCTTGTTGGAAAAACAACACTGCTGTAGAGAGACCTACCTTGTTGGCGAACACAACATGACTGTAGAGAAACCTCCTTGTTGGGAACACAACACGTGACTGTAGAGAGACCTACCTTGTTGGCAAAAACAACACTGGCTGTAGAGAGACCTACCTTGTTGGAAAAACAACACTGACTGTAGAGAGACCTACCTTGTTGGGAACACAACAGTGACTGTAGAGAGACCTACCTTGTTGGCGAACACAACACGTGACTGTAGAGAGACCTACCTTGTTGGCAAAAACAACAGTGACTGTAGAGGACCTACCTTGTTGGCAAACACAACACTGGCTGTAGAGAGACCTACCTTGTTGGCAAACACAACACTGCTGTAGAGAGACCTACCTTGTTGGCAAACACAACACTGCTGTAGAGAGACCTACCTTGTTGGCAACACAACACTGCTGTAGAGAGACCTACCTTGTTGGAAAAACAACAGTGCTGTAAAAGACCTACCTTGTTGGCAAACACAACACGTGCTGTAGAGAGACCACCTTGTTGGCAAACACAACACGTGACTTTAAAAGACCTACCTTGTTGGCGAACACAACACGTGACTGTAGAGAGACCTACCTTGTTGGCAAACACAACACGTGACTGTAGAGAGACCTACCTTGTTGGTGAACACAACACGTGACTGTAGAGAGACCTACCTTGTTGGCAAACACAACACGTGACTGTAGAGAGACCTACCTTGTTGGCGAACACGGTGAGGAGAAACTTGCCCGGCTTGAACAGTTTGATCACCTTTGTGATCAGCTCTCTGTAGGATTCCTACAAACAAATGCACAGTGAGAACTGCCTAGAGATGTACACATGTAAGTCTTTGAGCAGGTATCTTTGCTGTACATGTACAGTCTGAACCAGTACAAATTACCCGAGACAGTCAAAAGTGAGGCAACTAAAAATGTAAAATTTAGTTTTCATATAGCACAGTGTATGTAGGCCTCAGGACTGCTCAGAGTGCTTTTTATTTTATGCTTTTTTAGATGTGTTCAATTGACCATCATCTCCACTTTTTTGGGAAGCATTCAGCCATGGTGCAATTAACATGTGAAGATTATTCCTACATAAATAGTGATTCATACTGCTGATTAAATGGGAATAATGAAGAGAAAACGAATTTTTTCAAGTTTTGACACAGCACGACAGGCTTCAAATACAGGTTCTCTTGAAAATGTTCTTTTAATATTTATAATGATGATAACTACAGCTCTCCTGAATACAGCTCATATATAGTTTATTTTGTTTAAGTGGTATAATATGAATGTAATACGAGTTGGTTTTCAAATGTCTTAAAAACCAGAAGGTAACCTTTCTCCCTCCTTTCTCCTCTTGGTGCCTTTTAATGTATGTGGGCCACTATTGACATTGTTTATCTTAGTATCTTTATTTATGTCATAATTTATTAATAGTGTTTTATATGTCTAAGGACCACAATGGAAACAATGTTATTAATTTCATATATATATATATATATATATATATATATATATATATATATATATATAATATATATATATATATACATACATACATACATACATACATACATATATATATATATATATATATACATACATACATACATAATAATATATATATATATATATATACATATATATATATATATATATATATATATATATATATATATATACAAGATTAAATTTTATACTGAATAAACCAACCAACCCAAAACTGTACCTGTACAGTGTCCCATCCAAGTAACAGACATAGGCCACTTTAGAGTGTTTAGTAAAATTACGAATAATGTAAATTATTTTAAATGATTATAAAAAAAAATGTGATAGATAAATATATAAAACCATAAGAAGATGGAGACATCAATACTCATTCAAACAACAAGGTAAAATTACAGCAATGAATAGCATTATCTATACGAACTGAAATAGTTAGATGAAAATGAAACAAAATTTAAATAGTAAAATATGTATGCTGTTAAAATTATAATTCTACAATTGATTCATGATCACGTATTGGAGGAGGCTTATTTTTATAAATCGTTCAATACATCCGGTGCTAGTCTGTAATTAACTGACATTGCATTCAAGGTAATTGCAGATTTATTTCTACTCGTGCAGAGTTCAGACTGATCCACGCATGGGTTTAGACGACTGGGGAAATGCCGCCCTGTGAGAAACACCTCTTGGGACAATCCTTAGCACAACTATTGATTAGTAGTACGAAGATACCTCTGCAACGTTTGTCTCGAAGCTGACGTAGGAACAGTGTGGCTCGGGAGTGACATGTACCGTGATGTACTGACCCTGAAATGAAAAGGGAGCTTTAATTTTATCCGCACTGATGTTGTTCTCGTGGAAGAAAACAGGAATAGTGATGCAGACATTTTGGGCAGAGGATGAGCATGTGACTTTCTTCTACACAAATTTAATAAAATGTGTTTTATGTATATGTAGGCCTTCTGTTAACATTATATGTGGTGAAGTTAACTTTTTTCATCCATGTGGCTGCCATAATCATCATGTTGATTATTCTGCTGCACACTAGGTAGGGAGTTGCTTTTAATGAACAGTTAGGCCAACAATTATTGAGTATATAGGAAGATTAAACGAATAAATGAGTTTGTTTGTGTTTTATGTGTTAGTGTCAATGTAACTGTGTGTGTGTGTGTGTGCGTGTGTGTGTGTGTGTGTGTGTGTGTGTGTGTGTGTGTGTGTGTGTGTGTGTGTGTGATCTGTGTGGGTGTGTCTGTGTGTGTGGTGTGTGTGTGTGTCTCTGTGGTGTGTGTGTGTGTGTGTGTGTCTGTGTGTGTGGTGTGTGTGCATGTGTGTGCATGTGTGACTGTGTGTGGCTGTGTGTGTATGTGCATGTGTGTATATGCATGTGAATATGTGTGTTTGTGTGGCTGCGTGCATGTGTGTGTATGTGAATATCTTTGTGTATGTATGTATGTGTGTGTGTTGGGTCAAAACATAATGCTAAGAATAAATGTTTATCATATTTAAGCAAGTGTGTGGAACACACTCAATGATGACTACTTTGATGACTACTATGGTACTTACGTATGATACGATACCTGTAGTAGACATAGGGCTCAAAGAGAAAGTGAAAGTATTGTATGAAGACTTACATTTACCATTCCTAGAGTACCACTAACCGACTGGTTCAAAGGAGCCTATGAAGAGTTACGTTTAGTAAGACGGTGTTCACTGAGTTGTGTCAGTCAGAAATAACTTCACAAACACTTACGTTTGGCAAGATGCCATTCATGGAATAACCATGGGGCTCAAACAGAAAGTGGTCAATGATCATGTCAGGCATCAGTTGACTCACACCCGATGTCTGTAATGGAGAAGTTGAAGGGTTGTATAGTTGGGTCAGAACACAGTACTGGCACACAAAAACGGGACATGACTTCTAAATTCAGATGTATCATTTTGATTCAACGAGTGTACATTCTGAAGCAGGAGGTAACTGGCATAATGGCAATTGAAGCTTGGATAACATTCTTCATGGCTAAGAGATGGCAATAAGAAGTTAATAGGTAACATGGACACAAATTGACATAAATATGACCATGACATCCTGATTAAATATATCTTGAGAACAGCAAGATCCATGTATTAGCTGTGCAGGAAATTTTGTCTACGCTGTAAACGTTTCGGGTAGTCTTAAGTAACAATACTAGATTTACGATGCTGGTTGAAAGCAGTAAGCAACATGGACAAATATATCAGTTTAGTACATGGTCACCATCAGAGGTAATTTGGAACCAGCTAGAAGCTAACATAAGTTACATAACTCAGCCTTATGGGTATAAAAACAATTTCTTTCAAAGGAAACGCAGCAGAATATGTGTAATGTATGAAAATGCAGTGGTAACCAAGGCAGTATGTAACATGGATGTGTACCAGAACTGTGTTCTGACCCAGTTACATGTGACAAATGACACAAGATGGATAAGAGTCACAATCCGAGATTGAAATTAATGCTCACCCTGTCATATGGGGTGGGTAGAAATTCCAGGAATTAGTAATACCTTGCTAGCACATGTTCATAGGGTGAGTAGCTACGTTTTACACATTGTTTCAGCAATCTAAATCCAATTATTGCAAGACAAACAAGAAGAAAAATAATGTCATGAAAAAGTTCGCATTTCGGCAATGTCCGCAAAAAATGGGGGACTAATGATTACTCCAGGAGACAGGTAACACATTCAGGCTACTTATGGGCAAGTGGATTAATGTGTTAGTTTCAACCCCTGGTAAAAAGTTACACCTCCTGAGTGTAACAGAATTAGTCAGTGTTACAACAGTGAAAAGGTTGATATTATATTTCATGTTAAAAGCAGATAAATGTTACAACTGACAATGGTTGTAATGCCAATAAATGTTACACCACTGATCAGTGTTACACGTAGAAAGTCAATAGATCTTACAAGTTATTTGGTTGTCATATATCTTGATGTCATATTCTTCATGCAACACTATTACGTAAGTTTAAAATTCCTAGCACTTAAAATAGCCTAGGGTCGAAGGTTATACGTACTCTGCCTGCCTCATCGGCTGAGTGCGAGTGCTCCACACTAAATATATCCATCACGTCGGGATCCAAATCCTGCATGAGAACTTAGGTAAACAGTCAAGGACAATGTTGACCGAAGAACCGGCTGTTATCACTGATATGATCTACTTGAAAGTGCCTACATTATTGATAATCAGACATTCCTTTTACATAGAATGGCATTTTTGTGATAAACAATGGCTGAGGTTTCTTTCCAAGGTAACGTTTTTTCTTGGTGTGTTTTATGAAAGAGAAATAATGTAGTATGTTGAGGGTGGCAAATAATGCATCAGTTCAAACAGGTAGACAAATTGAAATCACTAAAGAACTTGTATAAACTAGAAAACAATGTCACACTGTATGTTTGTTAACAACTTACGTGATAAATTAACTTTTATACATTATAATGCCATCATCATATTATTTTATATTTACTATTATTATTTAAAATATTTTTATTAAACAGATAAACATGGTATTTCTGGCATTTCATATGCACAAGCAATTAACGTTTTGGGGTAGGCAGTACATGATATCTAGCCAGAGATAGCTGTGTTACCAGTCAGACAGGCCTAGGTAGATGTGTGTTCACCTGTTTGGTGCTTGTATACAACATCCAGTCCAAACATGTATACAATGAATGCTATAAAGGTAATTTGTTGCAACCACAAAAGGATATCTCTAGAGTCTGGTCGGGTTGTAGGACTCCGATGTTATCAATTGTGTACAAGTACCTGAAACACCACAAACGTCATAGATAGACACTTGACTAACAGTGGTGAATGTACTTGTGATAATGTGCTGACATTTACTGTGAATAATATTTTTACGAATGCTGTAATTGAAAATATATTATTTTTATAGGACCTTTCTGCTAAACTAAATGTTTAACAATAACTATATTAAATAAGTAAGTGGCAAACTTCCCTAATCATTTACTTTTGCATTTCTAATGTCAATGAGACTGAACTGAAATAAGACTTAACTTAGCTGAAATGAGACTTGACTTAGCAGTACCTTTGGAACTGTTTTTGGTCACACTTACCAACAGTCTGCATTCATCCGACCCAGGGCATATGCTGCACCATCTGTAACAGTTTACGATGTGGGTGGAAATGTTCGTAATGGTCAATAAATGATTATGTCATCAATGAATTCACTTTAAATTTCCTCTCATCACAAGTACAGTTTCGTGGACAACTGTTGACAGGGACTAATGCAGAGAGCTATCACCTTGGCATTTGGACGAGCAGAGTTAGGTACAAATTTTAACTTGTCAACTGCATACTGACATGGTGTATGATGGACGTTATACTGGGTTGTGTGATGGACGTTATACTGGGTTGTGTGATGGACGTTATACTGGGTTGTGTGATGGACGTTATACTGGGTTGTGTGATGGACGTTATACTGGGGTGTGTGTGTGATGGACGTTATACTGGGTTGTGTGATGGACGTTATACTGGGTTGTGTGATGGACGTTATACTGGGTTGTGTGATGGATGTTATACTGGGTTGCGTGATGGACGTTATACTGGGTTGCGTGATGGACGTAAAATGCGTGCAAAAATTAAGACATGGTTTATATTGTTTTTTTTGCAAACCTTACATACTTGTTTAACTTCCACACCAGACATAACACACACCTACGTTTATTTTCAGAACGTGACCCCGGTAGGTAAACACATACTCACTGTCAAACAGAGAATCCAGGTGGTTCATCTGGGGACAAATAAACAGCTTCAGTCAGACACACACATCTTGCAACGTGACCCAACCATTCTAGTAATACAACAAACAAATTATAGTGCTTCCATCAAACTGTCATGTGGTGCTGGTCGTGATGTAAGACCCATGTCCTTCAGTCATGAATCCCTGACACAGGGTCAGGCTTTCCAACATGTTATTAATAAGAAGCAGAAGATATTTCTCTTACTACAAAAAGCAGATTTTGTTCTAAAAAAAAAATTGTATTAACAAACAAATGCGATTTCATAAACATCCAGTCTTCTAAAAATTTACCTCAATGGATATAGGTCTATCTAAGTGTTGGAACTGTTGGGATCTTGTGGGATGAGCCCATTCAATATTTTGGTGAGGACTGGACATATACTATAGAGTTAACCCCCCCAGCTTTAGGGAAGAGGTGGATTTTTTGGGTATTTTTGGAGTTTTGGCAAGTCTCAATTGGGGTGCAAGTGTGGGTTTTAGAGCAACAATGGATGGGGAGATGAATCTAGTCGTCTGTTATTATAAGTGTATGTGATGCTCATATTGTGGTCACCGTATGTCTAAAGGTTGAACATGTTTTGGCCAAGCAAAATGTTATTATGAATACATTTTCTAAAAAAAAAAAACGGAAAAAGTGGAAGATTTCCACTTTATCAGAAGACTTTGAACGTCTGCAAAAATATATATTTACACTATGTGGAAAAGTGCAAATAGGATTCCAGTCTTGTCACTCGTTACAAGTAACTCAAGGTTCAACAAGATTGTTGTCTAACGAAAAACAGTTGCCTGCTACATAAATATGAAGATTGTCCCACCTCTGTATTAAAGTTCTGGTGTACAGCAGGCTGTAACTCAGGCCTCGTGTACTTCTTGCGGGAATAAAACAAGTCCTGTGAACACAGCTGACAGGTTAGATTTTTTCTGAGCAAATAACCGATTTATTGACACAGGCAGAGGCACACAAAACTAACCCTTTGCTTCTAGAAAAACATTCTCAGTATGTCACAGTTTACCCTCAGGCATGAGTTAGGCATTCCAGTTTTGCAAACTAAGACTATGATTTATTTATTATTTCTTTGTCTTGGACACAAACATATTGTTTTGTAGAATCATCAGCAACAGTATTGGTCTTAGGTTCTTCAGAGGGTCAAGCGGGTTGCAAGGTTTCTGCAGAGCTTTCAGTACCCCTGTGCCCTGGGCCATGAGGTGAATACATTTGCTCAGCCTTCAAAGTGCAGTACCCTGGTATTTCTTACATTTATGAGTTGAAATAACTCACAAATACGAGGGACTATTTCACTAAAATAATCAGCTAAATAAATTAATCAACCAGTAAGCAGAAACCATTGTTAAATGTAGGCTTTTCTAAACTGTGAAAACTTTGTACTGTTGCCTCAAGGACACTATTGTGAACAGTGACAGTGACACTAGAAACAACAACTGTAGACTTACGTCGACTCTGTCCATGTCACATTCACTCTGGACAAGAGACAGCAACGGCTCCACAGCATGCAGCAGACTGGTCCGACCACATGTCTTGAGAATGAAGCGGTTCTTGGACACAAACATACTGCTTTCACTGTAACAAACATACTACTTTCACTGTAACAAACATACTGCTTTCACTGTAACAAACATACTGCTTTCACTGTAACAAACATACTGCTTTCACTGTAACAAACACTGCTTTCGCTGTAACAAACATACTGCTTTCATTGTAACACACATACTGCTTTCGCTGTAACAAACATACTGCTTTCACTATAACAAACATACTTATATCACTGTAACAAACACACTGCTTTCATTGTAACAAACATACTGCTTTCACTGTAACAAACATACTGCTTTCACTGTAACAAACATACTGCTTTCGCTGTAACTAACATACTGCTTTCATTGTAACACACATACTGCTTTCGCTGTAACAAACATACTGCTTTCACTATAACAAACATACTTATATCACTGTAACAAACATACTGCTTTCATTGTAACACACATACTGCTTTCACTGTAACAAACATACTGCTTTCACCATAACAAACATACTTATTTCACTGTAACAAACATACTGGTTTCATTGTAACAAATGCAGTGTGTGTGTGTGTGTGTGTGTGTGTGTGTGTGTGTGTGTGTGTGTGTGTGTGTGTGTGTGTGTGTGTGTGTGTGTGTGTGTACTGTGTAGTGTATGCACCTATGTGTATGTGTGTGCCTATATGTGTGTGCCTATATGTGTATCCTGGACTTTATGCAAGATGTCTGTCACCCTTTTTGGTGGACCCGTGCATGTGAACTGGTACACATAGAAGCCCGTTGACATGTGTGTTATGATTTTTATGACGTGAAATAAACAACACACACATGTGTGACCTCCATTTACAAGGCACAGCTGCCAATATCTATGATTCTGAAGATCTTTTTATGCTACTTATTTTCTATCCATCCACCACCCGTCCAGTGATATTTCTACTTGTCCAGTGATATTTCTACTTGTCCATGACGGATTTTACCTGTTCAAATGATGGGTGGATGTGTAATTGATAAAGTACAGAAAAAAACAGTCGAGCATGGAAAGGAAGGAACCAAACAATTACTAACAGAAAATGGTGGTGGACAGGAGACACGCTTAAGAAATCATCACCCATTTAGCCATCACATGGAAACCTCCATGGAAGAAGCAAAGAGGAAGGCCCGAGAAACAAGAGAGGTGGGATCCCCCAGGAGAGAGGTGGAGATGTTGGCAGGGCACAGACAGACAGACAACACTGGCACACTTGGTCGGTGGACTATGCTCCCAGCACGCAAACAGGCATATGTAAGTAAGCTGAGCTTGGGAAAAAGGCAGAATTGTGACAAGCGAAGAGGTGTCACAGAGTGCTAAGCCTGTTAGACTACAAGTATTGTGGCATATGACAGTCACCCTGGAGGGTTCAGGGAAGAAAGAGTGGATTACTAACCTCAGTACATAAGCATCCATGTCTTTGTCACTCTTCATGCTGATGATCTCACAATGGACCAACTTCAGGAGGTCCTCCCACAAGGACCTATAACAACAACAATGGACCAAATTCAGGAGGTCCTCCCACAAGGACCTGTAACAAGAACAATGGACCAACTTCATGAGGTCCTCCCACAAGAACCTGTAACAACAATAATGGACCAACTTCAGGAGGTCCTCCCACAAGGACATGTAACAACAATGGATCAAATTCAGGAGGTCCTCCCACAAGGACCTGTAACAACAACAATGGACCAACTTCAGGAGGTCCTCCCACAAGTACCTGTAACAACAACAATGGACCAACTTCAGGAGGTCCTCCCACAAGGACCGGTAACAACAACAATGGACCAACTTCAGGAGGTCCTCCCACAAGGACATGTAACAACAACAATGGACCAACTTCAGGAGGTCCTCCCACAAGGACCTGTAACAACAACAATGGACCAACTTCAGGAGGTCACACCACAAGGACCTATAACAACAACAATGGACCAACTTCAGGAGGTCCTCCTACAAGCACCTGTAACAACAACAATGGACCAACTTCAGGATATCCTCACACAAGGACCTATAACAACAACAATGGACAAACTTCAGGAGATCCTCCCAAAAGGACCTGTAACAACAACAATGGACAAACTTCAGGAGATCCTCCCAAAAGGACCTGTAACAACAACAATGGACCAACTTCAGGAGATCCTCCCACAAGGACCTGTAACAACAACAATGGACCAACTTCAGAAGGTCCTCCCAAAAGGACCTGTAACAACAATAGACCAACTTCAGGAGGTCCTCCCACAAGGACCTGTAACAACAACAATGGACCAACTTCAGCAGGTCACACCACAAGGACCTATGACAACAACAATGGACCAACTTCAGGAGGTCCTCCCACAAGGACATGTAACAACAACAATGGACCAACTTCAGCAGGTCACACCTCAAGGACCTATAACAACAACAATGGACCAACTTCAGGAGGTCACACCACAAGGACCTGTAACAACAACAAAGGACCAACTGCAGCAGGTCACACCACAAGGACCTATAACAACAACAATGGACCAACTTCAGGAGGGCCTCCCACATGCACCTGTAACAACAACAATGGACCAACTTCAGGAGGTCACACCACAAGGACCTATAACAACAACTGACAAAATGATCTATTTCAGGAGTTCCTCCGACAATAACCTATAATAACAACCAACAATGGACCAATTTGAGGTCCTCCAACAACAACCTATAATAACAACCAACAACGGACCAATTTCAGGTCCGCCAACAATGACCTATAATAACAACCAACAATGGACTGTGGTCACCGTATGTCTATTTTGATTTGTATATGAATCGTCCATGCAATGTAGGACTGCGAATATCTGCTCTTTTGATTTTGTTGTGAGCACTTTCACTTACAGATACATCCATCATAGTGGACTTAGCCTTGAGTATGTACTGGCCTGGTTTGACAAAAAACAACACTAGAATGGTACCTAGGAGAAGATGGAAGGGCGGTGTCTATATGCAACAGAAATGACGGAACATTAAATTCTTTCCCATATAAGATTTCACGCAATGTCTGATAGGTCTGAAAATGGATGAACTATGTGCCAACATAGACACTTGCCTCATGGTTTTCATTAATACCTGGTTTGATCATTCAAACTGTAATTGTATGACATACCTGGGTACTAGAAGCATTTGAAATATTACGATAATGACCCTGGACCAATCCAGCTGATCTCCTCTGAAAGACTGACAATGTAACATATATCCCACTTGTATCACTGTAAGTGCGTCCCACTTGTATCACTGTAAGTGCGTCTCCTTTGTATCACTGTAAGTGCGTCTCCTTTGTATCACTGTAAGTGCGTCTTCATATCACTGTAAGTGTATCTCCTTTGTATCATTGTAATTGTATTTCCTTTATATCATTGTAATTGTATCTCCTATGTATCATTGTAAGTGTATATCCTTTGTATCATTGTAAATGTGTGTCCTTTGTATCATTGCAAGTGTATCTCCTTTGTATCACTGTAAGTGTATATCCGTTGTTTCACTGTAATTACATCTCCTTTCTATCATTGTAATTGTATCTCCTATGTATCACTGTAAGTGTATCTCCTTTGTATCATTGTAATTGTATCTCCTATGTATCATTGTAAGTGTATCTCTTTTGTATCATTGTAAGTGTATCTCCTTTGTATCACTGTAAGTGTATCTCTTTGTATCATTGTAATTGTATCTCCTTTGTATCACTGTAATTGTATCTCCTATGTATCATTGTAAGTGTATATCTTTTGTATCATTGTAAGTGTATCTCCTTTGTATAACTGTAAGTGTATATCCTTTGTATAACTGTAAGTGTATATCCTTTGTATCACTGTAATTGCATCTCATTTGTATCATTGTAAATGTATGTCCTTTGTATCATTGTAAGTGTATCTCCTTTGTTTCATTGTAAGTGTATCTCCTTTGTATCACTGTAAGTGTATATCCTTTGTATCACTGTAAGTGTATATCCTTTGTATCACTGTAATTGCATCTCATTTGTATCATTGTGAGTGTATCTCGTTTGTATCACTGTAAGTGTATCTCCTTTGTATCATTGTAATTGTATCTCCGATGTATCATTGTAAGTGTATCTCCAATGTATCATTGTAAGTGTATCACCTTTGTATCATTGTAAGTGTATCTCCTTTATATCATTGTAAGTGTATCACCTTTGTATCATTGTAAGTGTATCTCCTTTATATCATTGTAAGTGTATCTCCTTTGTATCATTGTAAGTGTATCTCCGATGTATCATTGTAAGTGTATCTCCTTTGTATCACTGTAAGTGTATCTCCCCCAGGTGTGGTGGTCCACTTGCCTCTGTCTATGGTCACCCACGTCCTTGGACTACTGCCTTCTCTACCCACAGACAATGTTTTTCATGAAACCACTAAGATTATATATAATTATTTATTGTTAAGGCAAATGAAGCGGTGACAAATTCTTCAGTGGAGAGCCCAGTGGACTGGTGCTATGTTTGATTTCCTGTGAAGAGATTGTTACCAGGTTACCACTGTCAACTGCATGCTTTGCCATAACTGGAGAGACCCGAAATCAAGTGATCGGTGGAAATTACTTTACAACATAAGGTCAAAATACTGTAATACTGATGACAGTTGTCCTTAGTTTGTGGGTCTGTCGAGGTAAGTTAGATATAACATAGCTATCTTAATCTCTCTATTGTATCCATATCTACATTATCATGTATGCGGGAGAAGAAGAACTGTAGGAACATGAAACTTGAACTTTGTCCCTTTGTCAATATAATATTTAATCAGGACAGTTTATCGTCTGAAGTTCAGCACATCACTCTAACTGCTGTAAAGCAACAGTCAGAGTAGAGGATAAATGAAGTGCTTTATAAGATCTCTGCGGGAAGCCATGTGTGTAATGAATTAATGCCTGCCAACACAATATGAGAAAATGTATCATAATATTATTATGATGTTTACTTTACTCAATAATGTTAACACATATATAAGGGAGTGGTGGTCATGTGGTAGAGCGCCAGACTGTCAATCGAGGGGACGGTGGTTCAATCCCACCTACCGCTGTTTCAAAACTTAGACAATTTCATTTACCCCACATTTGCCTGTGTCTTTCGGAAGAGACACTAAAAGCCGGTGGTCCATTCTATCTGGTGTCTATGCCAGGGGAAGTAAAAGATCCCACACAGGGGGTAAATGTGTAACCTGTAGTGGAGTCACTAATTCTACAGCAGAACTCCTGTGTTAGCCCAAGTTTGGCTGATTGGAGGAAATCACCTAGGAACTAAGAAATGTAACAGAGTAGGAGGGATCACTTCACTTTTCATACTAGTGATGTACCTAAACTTTCAGACACAAGACATGTACTGAATATGTAATGTCATGTGGCATAATGAAAAGGTAAATACAGTCCTACTCATATAGGCTATGGCTAAGCAAATATTAACAGAACGCCATGTACATATGCTAATACTTGACTTTGTCTACTAATAAACATGCACGCACCATACCATGCATCTTCAATGAGATTAACCAATCTGTTTGTCTCATAATATAATTAAAATAAATTAATACTGATCAAACCCAAGGCCAAGTTGTTAAATGTCAAGCCCAAGGTGTGTGTCTGTGTGTTAAATATCAACCTTTCACATTTTGGGGAAGCCAGCCTCCCTCCATCTTTGAAAGACGACATCTAGAGTCTAGCCTCGAGTCTAGACTCTCACTGTGTCTACACACGACCACATCCGAGTCTCCCACCACCCAGTTCCTACAACCCCTTCCCCCTCTCCCACTATACTCAACTGCCCTTACCGGTCAATTCTACGCAAGTCTGGACCAGCGATTCTCCCTCCGGCCTCGGTATATCTGGCTTCATCACTTTTCCCATCCGATAAACTCGACGAAAACCACACCTCCAGTAATTTTTCGGTGCCTTCGAAAAAGCCTTCCTCGTTCATATCTTGTTTGCATGTAACCTTGTTTAAAGCTTGTGTAGTCATCTCATCTGTTGCACTTGACACTGACGAGCAACTCAGCGAAACACAAGCGAACCGTGGACTGGAAACTCGCACGTTTACGCGATCAGACGAAGGGACGTCATCGCCGTCGCCATCTGGTGATTCATCGGTTGAGTTTGGAAATAATGCGACAGATGGCAGCACCACCTTCAACCATCCCGTAGTCTAGTTGACCGTTGCGTTCGGGCGCCACAGATGACCTGGCAACCAGCTCCCTCCATTCCTCTCGCCTATTAGCCTTCCTCATGGCGGCGTCCAGCGTCATGCCAGTCCATTCAGGGATGTTGTCCTCGCATTTCAGTGGCAGCACCACTGTTGACCAAAGTCGCAAGGTCTAGATTTTAATTTTTATTCAGATTGGGGAAAGTTGTGTCCAAATATGTTTCACGATTTCCTGATTTGTACGAACTGATTATCATTTTTACGTGACCCTCTAATGTTGTTATATACTAATCTACTGGGGTATTTATAACGTTATGTTCCATGTATCTTATATCTACTTTTATAACCTACTTTTAATGTAGTTTTATGAAACTGTATCTTGAATTAAGTGGCGTCTGTGGAATGGCACGAGCGAAAAAGAAGTGATTTGATTTACATCGCATCTGCTAATAATAAATAAATAAATAATAAATAATGTTATCAGGAGTATGTATTCGTTATTCACACACACGCACACACACACACGCACGCACGCACGCACGCACGCACGCACGCACGCACGCACGCTCACACACACACACACACACACACACACACACACACACACACACACACACACACACACACACACACACACACACACACACTTGTTTTGTGTGTCAAGTGGGGACATTAGTGTTTAACTTACGACTGAAGACTGCATGTTTTAACGATACTAGACACATGATTGTGACAATAGTAAGTTATATTTATAATTGTAAACATAAATATGTTCTGATAAATTATATTTATGCATTTGTAAGATTTTGTTTTTATCCAACCAATTGTGGACACACGCCTGTTACAACCGGGGACTTTACGTGCGCTTATTATAATAGGCCTACACACAATGAAAAAATTAAATATATACTTACTATGTGTATGTACGTATGTACGTATGTATGTATGTATGATATATATATATATATATATATATATATATATATATTATATATATATATATATATATATATATATATATATATATATATATATATATATATATATATATATATCTGTGGGTGTGGGTGTGGGTGTGCGTTTGTTCTTGTGTAGGAATCGATATGTTGGTTAAAGTAATAAAAAATTATTAAAGTAATATACAAAGGTGCGATGCATTGGCTGAATTCAAGTAATTGAAACAGTCATCCATAATTATTAATACATAACATTTCTTGATAATAATGTTTCTCCACAATATTTATTTGTTACCAACAAAACTAAAATATATATTTTTAGTATTAAATAATACCAACACAAAAACACGTCTTTAACATCGCATCTAATAAACGACATGTTGTAAAAAAGAGGTAGAAAATAATTGCACTGATTAGACGATATATGCTGATTCGAATTTTTATTATCTTTTCCATATTCGGTGGCCATCTTTGATTGTTGCTATACAATCGGAGGTCTGGCAGTAAAGATCAATAACTATATATTCAGTCAGACCTACGCTGCCACTTTTGCAACGTTTATTAGCAACTGTTAAACGTACCTTTTGTGTCCGTGGTATGGTATTGCAGACTTTGAATTCCTTGAGATTGATCAACAAGTACACATCTTTTTGTCCTCATTCCAGGCAGCTTTTATGTTTTTGCTGAAATTATTTCTTTTCTTCTTCAACATTATTAAAACAAACAATATTATTAAACGATATAATTTCAGTAAAGTCCATGTTGTGTAATTATTCAAATCCACAATTTTCTGAAATTGTTTGCATTACGCAACATATTTGTTAACTGCTATTTATATCATTGTGATGGTAGACCCCAAAAACAGAAAAAATAAGTACAATTGTACAACTCCACTTTGCAGCTCATTGTGAATTTTACAAAGTCATAACACGCTAGTATCAATTAACGATACAAATTATCACAATTTTGATACTGTATTCATGTATAGCTATAATATTCACGTACCTCGAAATGTTCTTTGATTTGGGGATTGGCAAAACTTTTCATCAGCAGAAATTAAAATTTAATTAAATCGTGCATTGTACATATCCCAATCCATTATAATGTTACAATTATGTGACACCATCATCTACACCAGTAGTAAACAAGAGACTAAAAGCCAATCAGGCTCGACACTATGTGCACAATTCAATTTAGCACACTCTTTTAATTAATAATAAAAACGTGTTAATATGTATAATTGTTTATATGTATGTATGTATGTATGTATGTATGTATGTATGTATGTATGTATGTATGTATGTATGTATATATATATATATATATATATATATATGAAACATTTAATATATACATATATATATATATATATACGTATACTATATATATATATATATATATATATATATATATATATATATATATATATATATATATATATATATATATGTGAGGTTTTCACTATGATACTGGCATATTTAATATATATATATATATATATATATATATATATATATATATATATATATATATATATATATATTATTAAATATGCCAGTATCATAGTGAATATACGAACTTTCCATTCGTTTCCCGTACCTTAGGAAAGCCATAATGAAGCTACGCCGCAATCTACAAAGGTTACGTGGACGTAATGGAGGAGACATGGAATGATTCCATATATATTGTAACATTAAATTTTTTCGACAATATGACGCAACAGTATTATTATTATTATGTAGGATGCTGTGCACAATATAACAGTTCAAATAATGTTGGCCTTGCTGATGGTTTCGAAGTTCTGCTGTTTGGATGACAGCGATATGTGTATATCTAGAGTGACTAGACAATGGCAATGCTGGCAGATGCTGGTTTATTGCCGTATTTTACACCAATGTGAAACAAAATTAATAGTTACAAGTTCCCGCCATTCGGAGTCGGCCATCGCTTTGTTTTATATCTATGACAGAACTGACATCACCTATCAGGCGTGAGCATCTCGCACACAGAGATTAAGACAATCTCAGTGTTGTATTCCTTACCCTTCGGATGATAGACCCCCTACATGATCATTGTCTGGTTGTTCCTGTGACACAACCAGGCGGCACATAACATACATCCGGTCACGTGACGGCTAGGGCTAGACAACATCGGGATACAATACTTAGTGTAGGATAGGAGACCCGTAATAAATAGTCACTGTGACGGAGGCCACCTGTGATGATATAGCGGCGACACTCCGCTTGTGCTGTTGGATGCAAGCACTTGGTCCTCTACTGCCCGTGAGCTGCAAGCCCGGAATCTAATACACACTTGCTGAATTGATCGAAGGGAGTAATCGGCTCGTATTTGTCGGATCCGTCGAGACACTTTATCACGCAGTCAAAGTTCGGACGCGCAAAGAACGCGAAGGACATGCGCTCTTCACTCAACTTCGTTTCCGGAACGACAACACGGTGTATCTGCGTGAAAACAGAAGATAATCTGACCTCGTATTCGCGTTCCTGTTTGGTCTTTTGGTTACAGTGTTTTACAGTATAGGCACTTGCATAGACTGAACACGATGGTAGTTCTACTGGAAACAACGCCAATACTTAGTCGTATCTTCCATCTTATATTATAGTGAGCGTATTCTTGGGTTGTAATTATTAATGTCATCGTGTGCTGAGACACCTCATTAGCGGCACTGTTTGTCAAAATACACCATATTGAATTCAAAATTGCAGTAACCTTTCAACATTCTTTCCGTTTAGCAATAACAAGTCGTTCAACACTCATTTTCAGGCAGATTAATTCACCACTTACGATTAACTGTGGAATATCCAATTTCTAAAATGTGTCGAAAAAACCAAATAATTACAGAGAAGAAACAAAACTAATTATGAAAACATCCTGAACGAGTTTGAAACAGGTTGAGTTTAACGTTCAAAATATGTTAAGTGATAAAACACTGTTCTGCATAGTAGATGTTACACAGTCCAGGATTCACACGTGTGGTCCTGTATTAAGAACGCGCATTACACACTGGACTACTGGGAATTTTTATGCATGTTTTTTCAGTGCGCGTCCTACTTACGGTAGACACGAGTTTGTCAGAAGTCCATCGCTGCATCATATCGCCGACGTTAAGCAGGACGACGCCGTCCATTGGTGTAGCTGGGACGTACTCTCCGTCGCGCGTGCGCAACTGGAATGTTTGTAAGAATACACACCAGTAACCGGTGTGACTATTGCTCCTTCCATTGGTAAATAGATGCTACGTACACGATCGAACGTAAACTATCATACCATAACCATAACCATAACCATAACCATAACCATAACCATAACCATAACCATAACCATAACCATAACCATAACCATAACCATAACCATAACCATAACCATAACCATAACCATAACCATAACCATAACCATATTATTTATTGACCCCAAGATGGTATAGAATTTGTTGAAAGTACATAAATTTCGTTAGTACATTTATAGAAGTATACATACACATATATTATATCATGTTCACATACTAATACTTTTTTGTGGCTATACGGTAGGCCTACAATACATACAAACGTATGCACTTATAGTAATTCTTGTACAAATAAATCCCACAATTATATAATTTTTACAAACTGGGGTCGGTAGCTCCTATTAAGACAATAATGTCGCTGTCATAGGAGCCACCACAAATTCATGGTTTGAAATAGTACGTGTCTAGCTCATATGTATATTTGAAAGTGTTTGTTTTAAGTGAGAAAGTCTATGGAGGTGTGGAGATGGGCTAATGGTAATGAACATGAGCATGTATTGTACTTATTGATTTAGTTGACATATATAACATTTGATTAGAGTATATATATCACTGTAGTTATTTAGCAAACATGTTTTTATATAACATATAAAGCCATGCACACTGTTAGTGTATATTTTGTTTTTGATTGCATCAGGAGTCCCATTTATAATATGTGGAAGGCTGTCATAGACAAAGGTCATGTAAGACATTTCATTGCAAATTCATGCTTAGCTCTAAATGTATATTATTATCTTTTACACGAGTATTATAGTTGTGAATATTAATACGTAATATAATTCGCCAGTATAGTAAATACGGAGGTAACTGTTTATGAATTTATAAAACAAATTATTTAAATTCTTGTAACTTTAACATATCTTCTACTTTCAGTAGTTTAAGGTTTTTGAAAAGTGGTTCTGTACGTGAATTATAATATGTATTTAAGGTTATTATTCGCATAACCTTTTCTGGATGCTTGTAATTCAATTTCTTTGATATCCCCAAATCATAATACAATAATTTATATGTGATAATGTTAAGGTGTTATATAATTACACTTTTATGTCTAATGGTAATACACCTTTTAACCGGTTTCATAGGCCAACTGCTTTTGAACACTTATTTGACATTTTCTCCGTGTGTTTTTTCCAATTTAGATTAGTGTCTAAAGCTAAATTCATCTACTCTTTCAATATATACATCATCTATTTTAAGTGTAAGAGCTTGCATACGTTTATTAGGCATATGGAAAACCATATATTTCGTTTTTATTTTATTTTAAATTTTTAGCCATTCATTAATTTTAGGAAGTTTTTCATTTATTATTGTTTCTGTACTTTTATTATCAAGTGTCGTTTCGCTCAGAGAATTTAAAGAGGTAGATAATGTAGTGTCATCAGCATACATAAGAAAATTAAATAATTGAATAGCTTGTGAAAAATCGTTTATATAAATTATAAAAGTAGTGGTCCAAGGACAGAACCTTGTGGGACACCGATTGTTATAAGTAAGATGTCTGAGTCTATTTGTTCAATTTCAGTATTTTGTTTTCTGTTTTGTAAGTAACGTTTGAACAAATGCAAAGCTGAGCCATTTCGCCCATAGTACGGTAATTTCTTTTGTAAATAGTGTTAAATGCCTTTGATAAGTCGCGAAATACACATTACTTGGTATATCATTTGTATCCATTTTAGTCACAATTCTGTCAATTAGCTCAAGCTCAGCGTATTCTGTTGAATATTGAGCTCTAAAACCGTACTGATTATTATTTAGAAAATTCCTTTCGTTGATATATTAATATAATTGTTTAAAAATTAGTTTCTCTAATATTTTAGAGACGGTACGAAGAAGAGAGATTGGTCTGTTGTTTTCAAATAAGGATGGATCATCTTTGTAAATATAGGAATACATTTTGCAATTTTCAGTTTATCAGGGAATTCACCAGAGTGTAAAACCTGGTCCATTAACAGTATTAATTATTTTAAAATTAGAGGTTCAATTATTTTGAGCAATTCTTTTGAGATACCATCAAATCCACAACTGTTTTTTGTTGGAAGGTTATTTATAGTTTTCCTGATAGTTTCCTCATCAACATGTTCACAAGTTAAATGCAGAAGTTTAATTTTTAGTTAAATAATAACTGTATTTTTTGCTACTGCCGTATTTAGTCCCTTCTTAAATGGACTGTCATATATTTGTAAAATAACTATTCAATTTGTTTGCAATATCCTTTTTATCAGTTATTTTTATGTCATTGTCTGTAAAACATAATGGTATTTGTTTTATTTTGAAATAAATTCATTAATAACTATTTTTATATCGTTTTTAAATTGAATAGATCTGTTTTCAAAATAAATTTTTTGGCTGCACTAATATTATGTATAATATTGTATTATATTTTGTTAGGTTTATGTTAATAATTTCATAGTTAGAAGAATTTGGATGTGTGTCAATTTTAGTTGTCTTGATATTGTATTGATCTTAGTATTCCATGTGTAATCTACATATATTTTGTAGGTTTATACTTATTAAATATCACCAGCTTAGTTGGCATAAGCATTATCCTTTGCCCTCACAATATCGTTAATTATTATGTCATAATTTAACTTTGTATCTGCATTTGGGTTTTTATTTAGCTTGTTGTAAGTATCATATGATTTAATAATTTTTTAACTTTATGCATTGCATCGTCATTTAAAACATAAATTAAAACAAATTTAGGTGGGGTTCTGTCTTCAATGAGGTGTTTATAAGTAGAAAGTACGGCTGATGATCAGACAATTTTAAATGAAAATCCCGGCAGTACT